>JAFEMH010007463.1:50000-88630 GCA_022495995.1 Adenophora triphylla var. japonica | reverse complement strand
CGTGGGGTTAGGATTGTAGTTTATCATTTATGCATTTTATGCTACTTTTTGAATTTTATGTGCTTATTTTGATATTTGACAACTTATGTGATTTTAGAATGTTAATGAATTAATTTTAATTATATAAGGACTAAATGAAATAAATATGAAATGTGGTAGTGATATTATAATATTTGAAATTTAAATAAAAGGTTATAAGTTTTGATGTGTTTTTGTGTAAGGGTTGCAAGATAAGGGATTTAGTTGTACTAATGTAAGTCTTGGAGGAGCTTTAGTGGGAAATGGCATGTTTATCCATGGAATTTAACTAAGAAGCTTCATTTTAAAATTTCCATCAGCTCTTCTCTTCTCTAAAAATCCATGGAACCAAACCCTAACATTTCTTTCCAAAATTCCTAGAAAATTCAATTCATTTTCGTTTCTCGATCCGATCGCATATTATTGTTCGTGAAGCTGAGGAGATTGCATCTAGCCGAAAAAAGAATTCTTTATTTTCACATTATTTCGATAAGTTATTATGGTTTTCCTTCTATAATTGTTCATTTAATGTGCAAGATTGAGATTGTTGTTGTATAAATGTTGTTTGTTATTTTGGGAGCAATTACTTGAGTTGGAAAGATAGGGAAATGATTTGAGCTGAAGTTAGATAGGATGTTGTTGTTAAGTTGAAAGGATAATATTATAATTTAAGTTTAAATGTTAATGGTTTAAATGGAAGGTTGCATGTGGTTCTTGTTCATCTTACTTGGGTTGAAATGATTTATGGAGGAGTATATGGTGCTATTGGCTTAGTATTAAAGGCTTGAGGTATAAAATTTCTACATGTTTGTTTGAACCATTTTATTTGGGTTTAGAATGGATTGGAATAGGTTTTGAATGAGTGTAATGAAGCGATGATATATTGGTTTGGTTGAGGTGGAAATGGATGAATTATAATTGTTGTAAGTTATTATGATTTCTTTCAAATAATTTTTCATTCTATGTTAAAGTTGCTATTGTAGTTGTTTATATGGTTGTTTGGTATACTTGGAATAATTTTATTTGAGTAGGAAAGGTAATTGAAGGATTGGAAGTTAGGCTTGGTGATAATATGGTGGTATAGGTGGAAATGTTAATGTTCAAGTATGTATGAGTGTTGAAGTAGAGGTAAGATTATCTGCATGGATAGTTTATCCCTTCTTCTTGAATTGGAAAGCTTGGAAATGGTATGTGGTATATTGTTCTTGAGTGGGAATGTGTATGGAATGGGTTGGTATGAGTTAGGCTGAAGTTTAGTACCTATTTTGAGCCTTAAGAAACAGAGGAAATGAGTAAATGATATTTGGTTTTGGCCTTTGTTGATGCTCAGCTTCTGATGCTGATTTTTGCTGATGGCACGAGTCGTGTCCCATGGCACGAGTCGTGCCCTTTGGCCATTCGTGATAACGATTCGTGGATTTGGATCCACCCGTGCTGGATTCAATGGCACGAGTCGTGCCATAGGGCACGAGTCGTGCCCTATCTTGTCACCTCTGAACCATTTTCCAAGCCCTAGAAACCTAATCTACCTAGCATATAATTAAACCCTCTTTGAATATATTTAAAGTACAACACTTTGACTAAACAAGGGTATCTTAATTGGTCAAAATGGATATGAGGAAGGGGTTTAAATATTGTACGAAATATGGTTGAAAGACTTGATTTGAAACTTAACCAAAACTATTCAAACTTGGTAAATTGATCTTGAGACTTTATAAAGGTTACCAATTGTTGTATATTGAACATGTAGGGCTTGTTTGTAATATATCATGCCCTTACATGATTACATATTCATAGTTGTTGGTTCATATAGTGTATGAAATACAAGTTGCACTACTTTATTGGTTTGAGCATGAGTATTAATACCATATTGTTGGCTTGATATTATTCAATAGTGTTTAAAATGTAAGTTGCACAATTGAGGTGGTTTAACATGAGTAATATTACCATGTTGTCATATTGATATCCCAATTGTGGATTTATTTTCAAGTATCTATTATGTGCTTGAATGTGTTTCAATCAGCTGATGTTTAGGGGTATAATAGAATACGATCAATTATGGAAATTGTTCTATAAGGTGATCGAATTACATTATACCTGTGACTATCCCCTGCTGTGGCCACAATTTGGGGTTAAATCTTCTGTATTGAGCCAAAAGCCTTACATATAGCTGCGATCTTATATGGTTCCCTGAAAAATGGGTCTTATAAGATGTGAATATGCCTAAGCGGTTCACAAATGAGTGGAGTTTTACTCCCAACGTTGTATGACTTGTTGTTCAGACGGGAAAGGTAAACCAAGGGAACGTAAGGTGTTTACCGCTTTACCAATGTGTTATATGCACCTTGTTATGTGTTGCATTTTACTTGACATATTGTTGCATTCATAATAGCTTATTGAGATTTATTCTCACCCCTTCTCCCTTTACTGTTTGAGATCGTAACGAGACAGGCGGACCAGGCTAGTAAGGACGGAAAGGAGTTTGTACTTGGTTCTTTTGGGATTGTCTGGGTATGTGTATGTTAGAGTGGGTTATTGGGAGTTGTTATGAGCATTGCTATTTTGGGAAGATAACTTGTATATATTAAACTTCTTTTGTAAAACTTTATATTCGTGGTTGTTTTTTAATTAAACATGTTGTTGTGTTCTTTCAAAGTTAGTTTATATCTTTCCTTCAAGTGGAGATGAATCGAGTTAGTTTATATTTGAAATGTTAAAGTTGGGTTTCTTTTCAAGATTAAGGGAAAGTTTTTAAATTCAAGTGGTTTTTGGGTTAGTAAGGGGACTCTCCCGCTCGGGGCACGAGCTAGGTTCCGGGTCGGGGTCCCCACAGTTGGTATCAGAGCTCAGTTTAGAAGTTAAGGGTAGATGTCTAGCTTAAGGGGGAGTGTGTGATAACTGACGACGAGTGTTTGATGCTGGAGTTTGTTCAATGGCGGGAAATGAAGATGGTCAGCATAGAGCACCGGAGAATGAGGGTAATGTCGGGGGAGGTGGAAATCCAAATGCGGAGATGATGAACATGTTTCGAGTCTTTCTACAAAACATGGCAGCTCAAGGTCAAGCACAACAACATCAGGAGGGTCGACACGGGCATGGATTGGAGAAGTTTGTTAAGATGGCTCCACCGAGTTATAATGGGGATCCAGATCCGTTGAAGGCTAAAAGGTGGCTTGAAGCTATGAACAAGATATTTGCAGCGTTGGAGAGTCCGGACGAAGAAAAAGTGAGGTGTGTTGTTTTCAAATTGGAAGGACCCGCAGAGCATTGGTGGCATATTGTGAAGGATAGTTGGGATCGTGACCACACGCCTCAGACATGGGAGAACTTTACTCACAAGTTCAAAGATCACTTTATTTTGATGGTTACACGGAACAAGAAGGAGGTCGAATTCTTGAGATTGGAGCAAGGGACGATGACAGTGGCCCAGTATTCTGCGAAGTTTACCGAGTTGGCAAGATATTGTCCTCATTTGGTACCCAAAGGAGAGAGAAGAGTCTATCGGTTCGTGAAAGGGTTGAGATTGGAGTTCAGGAAGCAGCTTTTGATGCACGACTTCACCGACTTTCAGGCGGCCGTGAATAGAGCATACAGGATTGAGAATGATATTGAAGAGTATCGGGGTAAATTCGAAGGTGGTAGTGGAAGTAAACTGAGATTTGAAGTTCAAGGTCAAGGCTCCAGACAAGACAGAGGACAAACAAGATTTTCAACTCCAGGGAGTGTACAAGGGGAACATGTTAGAGTTCCAGTGGCACATCCAGTATCGAATCAGTATGGGATTGTTTGCAACTTTTGCAAGAAGGTTGGGCACACAGAAGATAGGTGTTGGAATAAGCAAGGTAAATGTATTGAATGTAGAGCATTAGGACATTTTAGGAGGAATTGTCCAACGGTGCAGCAGAGACAAGCTTCGGGTAATGGGCAGCAAGGTGACCAATCGAGGGGTGGTACCAAGAGAGATAATGAAGGAAAGCCAAAATAGTAAGTTAAAGGTCGAGTCTTTGTTTTGGGTAGTGGGGAGGTAGATCCCACAGCAGTCATTAGAGGTATATTACCTATCTCAGGAGTTAAGGCTCGTATGCTTATAGATTCCCCATTCATTGGTGGCATTGCATTTTTCTTTTACTTTGCATAAATTGCCTGAGATTTTATCTTATGTGTTGGAGGTTTCTACTCTTATGTGAGAGTACCTCGCATCTTCTCTAGGTTACCACGGTGTTGATGTGGTTATAAGTGGACACATATTGCCTATTGATTTTTATAGTTACCAATTCGTGCTTTTGATGTTATACTTGGCCTGGATTGGTTAAGTAGTTGTCGTGCATGGGTAGACTGTCGTATGAAGCGAGTTTCCTTTTCTATGCCTGATTTTCATATGTTTGTGTTGATAAGGATAAGTCTTTAATTGGTGTTCATGTTATATCTGCATTAAAGGCCAAAAGTGATGGTATAAAGGGTGTGAAGGTTAATTGACTTATATGTAAGACTCGAGTAAGAAGTCACCCGAAATATTTCATGTAATAGTGGTGAGTGAGTTTGTAGATGTGTTTTTAGCAGAGTATTCTATGCCTCCAGATAGGGAAGTGAAATTCTGTATGGAGTTAATGTCAGGTTTATTGCCGATATCAAAAGCATCTTATAGAACGGAATCGGCTGTGTTTATGGATAAGATAAATAGAATTTTTAAACATTACCTTGATAGCTTTGTGGTATTTTTCAGTAATGACATTTTGGGTTATCCAAAGTCCCGAGAAGATCATAAAAAATCATTTACAAATGGTGTTACCTGTTCTTAGTGAGAAGCAATTGTTTGTGAAGTTTAGCAAGTATGAGTTTTGACTCGAGAAGATTTCATTTTGGGTAGTAATGGATAGATTTACTAGATCGGCTCAATTTTTATCTATGTCTATGTTGAGGAAATATCTCTAGGATCCTCCGTATGTATTGAGTTCTCATCCCGAGGATATTCAGGCTGATATGACTTGGGTGGAGGAGCCGTTGAGGATATTAGAATCACAAGTTTGGGAGCTTAGAACTAGGAGTATTCTGGTTGTGAAAATATTATGGGAGAATTATATCATTGAGGAAGCCACTTGGGAATGGAGTAGGAGACGAGTAAGAATTATCCATTATTGTTCGAGTATTCAAGTAAGTCAATTTAAAATTCGGGGCAAATTTTCTTTAAGGGGGAGTGAGTGTCACGACCCTAAATCTAGGCACTATTTTATGCACATGTTGAGCACGTGGGGTTGGGATTGTAGTTTAGCATTTATGCATTTATGCTACTTGTTGAATTTTATGTGCTTATTTTGATATTTGACTACTTATGTGATTTTAGGATGTTAATGAATTAATTTTAATTATATAAGGACTAAATGAAATAAATATGAAATGTGGTAGTGAAATTATAATATTTGAAATTTAAATAAAACTAGGTTATAAGTTTTGAGGTGCTTTTGTGTAAGGGTTGGAAGATAAGGGGTTTAGTTGTACTAATGTAAGTGTTGGAGGAGCTTTAGTGTAAAATGGCATGTTTATCCATGAAATTTAACTAAGAAGCTTCATTTTAAAATTTCCATCAGCTCTTCTCTTCTTTAAAAATCCATGGAACCAAACCCTAACATTTCTTTCCAAAATTCCTAGCAAATTCAATTCCTTTTCGTTTCTTGATCCGATTGCATATTATTGTTCTTGAAGCTGAGGAGATCGCATCTAGCCGGAAAAAGAATTCTTTATTTTTGCATTATTCCGGTAAGTTATTATGGTTTTCCTTCAATAATTGTTCATTTAATGTGCAAGATTGAGATTGTTGTTGTATAAATGTTGTTTGTTATTTTGGGAGCAATTTTACTTGAGTTGGAAAGATAATGGAATGATTTGAGCTGAAGTTAGTTAGGATGTTGTTGTTAAGTTGAAAGGATAGTATTATAATTGAAGTTTAAATGTTAATGGTTTAAATGAAAGGTTGCATGTGGTTCTTGTTCATCTTACTTGGGTTAAAATGATTTATGGAGGAGTATATGGTGCTATTGGCTTAGTATTAAAGGCTTGAGGTATAAAATTTCTACATGTTAGTTTGGACCATTTTATTTGGGTTTAGAATGGATTGGAATAGGTTTTGAATGAGTGTAATGAAGTGATGATATATTGGTTTGGTTGAGGTGGAAATGGATGAATTATAATTGTTATAAGTTTATTATGATTTCTTTCAAATAATTGTTCATTCTAAGTTAAAGTTGCTATTGTAGTTGTTTATATGGTTGTTTGGTATACTTGGAATAATTTTATTTGAGTAGGAAAGGTAATTGAAGGAGTGGAAGTTAGGCTTAGTGATAATATGGTGGTACAGGTGGAAATGTTAATGTTCAAGTATGTATGAGTGTTGAAGTAGAGGTAAAATTATGTGCATGGATAGTTTATCCCTTTTTCTTGTATTGGAAAGCTTGGAAATGGTATGTGGTATATTTTTCTTGAGTGGGAATGTATATGGAATGGTTGGTATGAGTTAGGCTGAAGTTTAGTACCTATTTTGAGCCTTAAGAAACAGAGGAAATGAGTAAATGATATTTGGTTTTGTCCTTTGCTGATGTTTAGCTTCTGATGCTGATTTTTGCTAATGGCACGAGTCGTGCCCCATGGCATGAGTTGTGCCCTTTGGCCATTCGTGATAACGAGTCGTGGATTTGGATCCACCCGTGCTGGATTCAATGGGGATTCAATGGCACGAGTCGTGCCATAGGGCACGAGTCATGCCCTACCCTGTCACCTCTGAACCATTTTCCAAGCCCTAGAAACCTAATTTACCTAGTATATAATTAAACCCTCTTTGACTATAATTAAAGTACAACACTTTGACTATACAAGGATGTCTTAATTGGTCAAAATGGATATGAGAAAGGGGTTTAAATATTGTACGGAATATGGTTGGAAGGCTTGATTTGAAACTTAACCAAAGCTATTCAAACTTGGTAAATTGATCTTGAGACTTTATAAAGGTTACCAATTATTGTATATTGAACATGTAGGGCTTGTTTGTAATATATTGTGCCCTTACATGATTACATATTCATGGTTGTGTTGGACTTTTGTGTGGCTTCTTCAAACTTAACGGAAAACTTGACAGAGAAACTAACGGAAATTGGGAAGAACAATTTAGGAAGTCGAGTCTTGTGTAGCACAATTTCCATAAGAAGTATTTGCCCCGCACAGGTGCTTACGGTTTAAATGGCAAACTTCTCGTGAGATAAAACGACTTATAATCACCAATAGGAGCACTCCAAATTGGTAACTCTACGAACTAATCACTATTTAGAACATTGGACTTTGAAAGATTTGATGCAACAATATGCCAATGATTTGGGTATGTTTTTCTATCTCACTAAAGGGTAGGAAGGGTAGAAATACAGTATGAGTGAATTGAAATTCGGAGGGGGAAGTATATAAGGAGAGTCAAAAGGTTTTGTGCCTTTTCCCTTGAAAAGGTGCAAACTTTCGAACAACATTGTGAAGGGCACGAAGTCGTGCTAATTGGCACGAGTCGTGCCCACGACTCGCTCCCAAGCATTCCACTCGTTCTGATCAGATTTGAGCAAATGGTCATCAGAATCCCACTCGTGCTCACGACTCGTGCTCAGAGTCCCCACTCGTTCTGATCAGTTTGAGCCAAAAACTCATCACCCAAAAACACTGTTCAAACCCAATTTGATCTACACGATCAAATTGACCTTTTAACTAACTTCTTGTTAAGTTACAAAAGACTATTGTCATTAATTCTCATTCACCCTAAATGGTTTTGAGATATTCAATGATTTTAGTAATCTACAACAAATGTAGAATACAATTTGTAACTAGTTCCGTTAACACATAACGAACTTTCGTTAGAAACTAGATCAACGTTAAGTTAAACTTAACTTTCCGTTATCCATTTCCAACAATCCCCCACATGAATGACAATTAATGCATGTATGCAATTTCGTCCAAAGTTCCGGCGAACTATTATTACATCGGGATAGATAGCTTGTGGCCTTGAATCTTCCCTAGTGAAATATTATCGGATATACTAGCCATTTGGTAGCGAGTCGCTTTGAACCAGTGACTGTAGGTTGTATACCAAGACAATAATACTCACATAATAATAGCTCTAATAGTTTTTCATTCTCACGGTTTTGTCCATTTCGGCCCTGGACCGTATCTCATTCATAAGCGTTCATTTAGAGGCGGCCTTATTACCTCTCGCTTTATATAGGTGATTCTCACTATAAGGAGTATCATGCACTACTCCACCCGTAGGTATAGAAATCATTAAAAGTTTTCTCAACTTATCCTCACCATCGCCGCATGTGTTAGTACTTGGACGTTCGGGAATGAGTATTCAACATCTCTAGGTTAATAAACCGAGTTGTTGTTTCCAAGTAACTCTACTAGAACTTATAACTTGGTTGTCTCATTGAACCAAGGGCCTGGGATCTCCATTTCTCAAGGTTGAGTGTCCGCTATAAGTTCTTTTGTTGTGGGTTTTAAACCCATTCCCCTTAACAGTTTATACAGTTGATCTCTATTACTACCCTTAGGTAGACGGATCCGATTTTGACTTCACATGGCTAGTTGTGACAGTCGCATATTGAGATCAATTGTACTATGGTAGTGTGTCTAAGACCATTATGTCTAGACTTACCATGACGTTCTACACCTTTTCCTATTTTTCATTGTCGTCACAATGCCTTAGGTCATGTAGACACAAGCTTATTCCACGAAGGAATATCTTCCAATACCATTCAACTTACATAGGAATTGTAATCTTTAATCATAAGTATATATTTAAGTACACCAAGTACTATGATTATACTATTCCGGTGATTGATTACAATTACAATTAGACCTTTAGTCTATCTAGAATGATCAGTCCCTTCGAGTGATCAAATTCTTCTATCGGTCAGTTTCTTCAAGTGGTTATTATCTCTGTACTGTTTCGACTTCCCAAGTATTCAGTATCTCTAAGTGGTTTGACCTCCTTAGAGTCTACCTTTCAGAAATCTACTTTACAGAGATTACCTCTCAAGATTCTACCTTACTAGAGTACACCTCTCAAGAATCTATTTGAACTTTCGAAGTACTGTTTCAAGATAATGGGATTGTGATAGGACTATTCCTTCTGATGTTATAGAAATCTTTATTTCTAATATGACATCGGACATAGGCTAATCCCATATCTTTCATGTCAAAGTTCTTCTTTAACATGTCTTTGGTATTCATGATCAATTCATGACTACCATTGTTATCCACGTAAGGACAGACTATTAACAAATGATTCAGATGTTCCTTTAATGTATGTAGACACATTTGTCACATTTATTAATCTTGAATCCATTTGATAACATAGTTCTATCGAACTTCTCATGCCACTGTTTAGTTGCTTGTTTAGTCCATATGAATACACAAGTAGATCCAACACGGTTGTGCGACATAGAACGCTCTGTTGTGTCATTTTGGATAATCTTGCATGAATCATAATGTCCTTTTGACAACTATCCTGGCTTTCTACTTATCAACAGATCCATAGGCTTTATACTTTCTTTTTAAGAATCCAATTGCAACCTAATGGTTTGCAACTTGGAGGGAGATCTACCAATTCCCAAGTATTATTAAGCATTATGAATTTTTTATCTTACTGTTAATAGCCTCTTTCCAGAATGAATTATCCGGACCAGATAACGCTTTCTTAACAGTTGCTGATTCGTTTTCCAACATAAATGATAGAAAATCAGGACCAAAAGACTTTTCCACTCTTGCCCTTTTACTACGTCTAAGTCCTTCATCCTTAACTTTGAGATGGACCGTTTGTAGTCTAATATTTAAAGGTTTCATCCTTGGCATATCTAGTTTTGCAACCCAACGGTTCGCATAGGAAGATCAACCATCTTCCAAAATAGAATAGGATGCATTTGTCCTTCAACTGTATCTTGGTTTTTCTTCTTATTAAGAAGACCACCACCGTTTCTATAAATTTTCTTATTAAAATTTATGCATTTCCTATCATTTCAAGGAAGTATATTCTCAAAGAATATAACATGTCTTGCTTAAGTATTTCTACTTTAGCCGAATACCCCCACAGTTTAGGTATTTATAAAACAGCTTACGAATACTTCAAATTCGTTAGGAGTTTTTATCATCAAATAACTTCCACATATATGATGATCCATTCTTTTAACTGTTAACAGTTTAACAGTTTCTGTTAATACTAGAAGTTCATATCAATAGAACTTATGTATTTAGCTTGTACCCCTACACTTGAGGTGTACCTAAATCAAATATTTTATGAATGTCCTAATTCATATTTAATATTTTCTTTTATGTGGAGTCATTTAATTGTAATAACCAAGTTATCTACAATGTCTTTCATCTCCTTGAGATGAACCGACGACATAGTCATATCTATGTTTAAGTGAGGTCTCTTCAACCATTTTTCCCCGTAAGGAAACTCGTTTGAAGAATACTGCATTTTTTCATTTCAAATTTGTTCGTCACAAATCTATATGCAATACTGTTAGTTTGCATATCCAATGGAAACGTAATCCATGGTTTTGGGTCCTATCTTAACCTCTTTAGGTTTAGATATTTCTACCTTTGCTAGGTATACCCACATAAGACGGAACTTATCAATAAGGAGTTCACCATCTCCTTAAAAGTTCTATCTTCCTTTTTCAATTGATTTGAGTGTGTAAGAAGCATTCGTTTGATAAATAAGTGTCAGCGTCCCAACAATTATTTTTTCAAACGGTACTAGATACTAACCACCTTTATCACTTCGAAACTCTTAATTGCTAATTAAGATGAATCACAAACCTTATTGTTTACTTAAAACTTTAAGGTTTTACTATTCCAAAAGACGAACTTTTGCATTGTCAAATGCAATCATAAATAGAAGTAAAGAACTATCTATTTACTATCTTTAGTTTGAACTGATTTCTACAAAAGAAATCACAATTGATTTGCGAATCAAACTTCATCTTAGGTAGTAATTTTAAATTAACTCGTCGACTTAGTGAATTTAAATTTACTTAACCTAATTGAACACGCCATAACAATTGGAACACTTCAAACCAAGTAAATAAAATTTGAAATTTTATTCTTCGCACTTAGGCGGATAAACAATTACAATTTAAGTTAAGGAGTCCTTCAACAAGGTACCCTTTACTAACACAATAACCACATTTGGTCTATTCAATCTTATGCCCCTAGGCTAAGTTGATCAAAGTCCAATGGAACATTTCTATCTTCGTTCACATTGGCTTGAAGAGGGTTTCCATCTTGGTTGTTGATTCTAGGATGTCGACATTCCCTAGCCATATGCCCGGGTTTGCCGCAATTAAAACAACTACCTTTAACCTTCTTGGTGGTCCTCTTCACTTTTCCGGTGTTCTTTCTCTTGTTTCCGGTACTTGTTTCCACCAAGTTCACTTTCGGTCTTTTAGTCACAATACACATAGTATTGTGCATCTCGAGAAAATCCCAAAGTTCTCTCGCGGTCTTTATGCCACAACACACCTTGTATTGTGCATAATCCAAGCCACTAAGAATGTAATTGCGACACAAGAAATCACCGTGATTCCATGTATCCAAGTCATTCTTTGCTTTAGATTCATCCTCATCGGATATCAATGGTGGATATTCCCAGAGAAAATGCACCAATTTTAATGTTGTCAAATAGACCAACATTTTCTGTTGCCACCTTTTAAAGTTCATCCCGGTAAGAATACCCGGTCTTTCCGCATGTACGAACACATGAGACGGAGGGAGAGCATTAAGAGGTGCAACCCTTGAGGTTGTACGTGAAGGAGGTTTCTTACCATGAACCGGGTGAGACGGTGTAACATTGTTGAACGTAGCGTCACCTTGAGAAGGAGGCATCACATTCCCTTGACTTGATTCTGTGGAGTCTTTCTCGTTTGCCATCTTGAAGATCTTGAAGAAGCGTAAAATACTTCTTACGATTGTTGGACTTTTGTGTGGCTTCTTCAAACTTAACGGAAAACTTGACAGAGAAACTAACGGAAATTGGGAAGAACAATTTAGGAAGTCGAGTCTTGTGTAGCACAATTTCCGTAAGAAGTATTTGCCCCGCACAGGTGCTTACGGTTTAAATGGCAAACTTCTCGTGAGATAAAACGACTTATAATCACCAATAGGAGCACTCCAAATTGGTAACTCTACGAACTAATCACTATTTAGAACATTGGACTTTGAAAGATTTGATGCAACAATATGCCAATGATTTGGGTATGTTTTTCTATCTCACTAAAGGGTAGGAAGGGTAGAAATACAGTATGAGTGAATTGAAATTCGGAGGGGGAAGTATATAAGGAGAGTCAAAAGGTTTTGTGCCTTTTCCCTTGAAAAGGTGCAAACTTTCGAACAGCTGTGAAGGGCACGAGTCGTGCTAATTGGCACGAGTCGTGCCCACGACTCGTTCCCAAGCATTCCACTCGTTCTGATCAGATTTGAGCAAATGGTCATCAGAATCCCACTCGTGCTCACGACTCGTGCTCAGAGTCCCCACTCGTTCTGATCAGTTTGAGCCAAAAACTCATCACCCAAAAACACTGTTCAAACCCAATTTGATCTACACGATCAAATTGACCTTTTAACTAACTTCTTGTTAAGTTACAAAAGACTATTGTCATTAATTCTCATTCACCCTAAATGGTTTTGAGATATTCAATGATTTTAGTAATCTACAACAAATGTAGAATACAATTTGTAACTAGTTCCGTTAACACATAACGAACTTTCGTTAGAAACTAGATCAACGTTAAGTTAAACTTAACTTTCCGTTATCCATTTCCAACAGGTTGTTGGTTCATATAGTGTATGAAATACATGTTGCACTACTGAGCATGAGTATTAATACCATGTTGTTGGCTTGATATTATTCAATAGTGTTTAAAATGTAAGTTGCACTATTGAGATGGTTTAACATGAGCAATATTACCATGTTGTTATATTGATATCCCGATTGTGGATTTATTTTCAAGTATCTATTATGTGCTTGAATGTGTTTCAATCAGCTGATGTTTAGGGGTATAATGGAATACAATCAATTATGGAAATTGTTCTATAAGGTGATCGGATTACATTATACCTGTGACTGTCCCCTGATGTGGCCACAATTTGGGGTTAATGCTTCTGTATTGAGCCAAAAGCCTTACAGATAGCTGCGATCTTATATGGTTTCCTGAAAAATGGGTCTTATAAGATGTGAATATGCTTAAGCAGTTCACAAATGAGTGGAGTTTTACTCCCAACGTTTTACGACTTATTGTTCAGACGGGAAAGGTAAACCAAGGGAACGTAAGGTGTTTATCGCTTTACCAATGTTTTATATGCACCTTGTTATGTGTTGCATTTTACAAGGCATATTGTTGCATTCATAATAGCTTATTGAGATTTATTCTCACCCCTTCTCCCTTTACTGTTTTAGATCGCACTGAGACAGGCGGACCAGGCCAGTAAGGACGGAAAGGAGTTTGTACTTGGTTCTTTTGGGATTGTCTGGGTATGTGTATGGTAGAGTGGGTTGTTGGGAGTTGTTATGAGCATTGCTCTTTTGGGAAGATAACTTGTATATTAAACTTATTTTGTAAAACTTTATATTCGTGGTTGTTTTGTAATTAAACAGGTTGTCGTGGTCTTTCAAAGTTTGTTTATATCTTTCCTCCAAGTGGAGATGAATCGAGTTAGTTTATAATTGAAATGTTAAAGTTGGGTTTCTTTTCAAGATTAAGGGAAAGTTTTTAAATTCAAGTGGTTTTTGGGTTAGTAAGGGGACTCTCCCGCTCGGGGCACGAGCTAGGTTTCGGGTCGGGGTCCCCACATATTCTATGTGTGACAAAAACAAATATAAACAGTATGATATGCATTAAATGTAAGTGCGTTAAATGCACGAATAAATAAATTTAACAAAATAATTATATAAAAAAATCCAATAATATAACAGATCCTTTGAAAAGATTCCTTAGACAAAAAATTTATAGTTTCATTTGTAAGGTTTTTCCTTTCTCTTTACATTGCATTTTTACTTAAATTGCAAAATATGTTGAATATAGATGAGAAAATTTGAGTTTATTTACATAATTACATAAAACAAACTATAATACAACTAATGAAATAAGATGAGATCGTTAATGTTTAATATTTATATTATTCATTTTGGGGTTTTGTAATTGGAGATTCTTTTTAATTTTTTTTTTTTAATCCATTTGAACCATAATGACGGTTTTTTTTTTTTCAACTAAATTCTAGTTTGAAATAATTACTATTGTTTTGGAGTTAAAACTATTTAAATTTCGCGATTATCCTTACATTAAATTTTATTCTTGAGTGTTTTATTGAATGAAAGAATATAAAAAAGAGAAACACTTTGTATGGTAATTAATTTTTTCTTCTTTTCATTAGGTTGTACTCCATCCATTCCAATATTAATGGTTATTTTCTAAACAAAAATTCCGCAAAGTGAATATTTAATTCTCAATTACTTCTTTTGGTCTGAAATAGTTGTTAATTTTAATAAAAGAAAAAACTGACATTCATTTTGGAACAAAAAAAATTATTAAAAAAATGAATATTCATTTGGGATGGATGAGGTATATTAAAAAAAATATTAGAAACTCATTTCAAAATGGAAAAATTATAAAAAAATGAATATCCATTTTGGTAAGGAGGAAGTTTATTTAAAATTAAATATTCATTTTGAAATAAATAGATAAATAAATAATATTAATTTTGGGACAGAGGTATGTATTACTTTTATTGTTAATAAGTGTTACAATATAATTTTTCTTTTGAAAAAGGTTATTAATTTTTAAGAAGGCTTTTCAAATTTAAAATTTCATTTTGATCCTTTAAAATTATAAATTAAAAAATTAACAATTATTTTGGGACGAATGAATTAATACATTTTCATATATCTTGAAAATTAACATTTACAGTATATTTTAATATATGAATGTTTCAATAAAAAAAAAGAAAAAGAAAAAGACTGTCATCATGCATAAGAGTGATCTATATGAAAATGGATTTGGTTTAGCTTGAGTGACAATTGGCACTAGGATTATAACTCAAAAATGGAACTCTATTGTTGAACATTTAACTTTATTTTTATTTTTCTTCTACTTATAATTTAATTATGTTTGTTTTCTTCTTGATGTTTAATTTTCTAATTTTGATTTTTAAAGTTTTTATTTAGAAAAATTAACTAATACAAGATGGAGTTTAGTTTTTGATTTTTATAGTTATGAGTTTAGTTGTGGTGTCATAATTTCTCCATTTATTATAGTAATATCTATTAAGAAAAGTTGAAAGAATATATTTGGTTACTATTGGTGTAATTGTGAGAGATATGAGTGGATGGGTCATTTGGTTTATAGTTTTTGAGGTATATGTGGTGTCATAAATTTTGCATTTATTACATCTATATGAAAATGTGTTTGGTTCAGCTTGAGTGATAATTGGCACCAAGATTAACTCAAAGCCCTATTGTTGAACATTTAACTTTATTCCTAACTAGTGATACACCCGTACATTAAATGCACGGGCAAAAAATATATCCAAAAAATTAAGATTTTAAGCAACTATCTATGAAAAAATTATACACAAAGATAAAAATAATATTTTTTTTATAAATTGACGATAATATTTATGAATTAATATTACAAATTTTGAAAAACGTCCCAGATAAAATCACATCAAAAATGTTTTTTTTTTAAATATGAAACGTGATAGTGTTTATTTTGGTAAGATAAAAAAATAAAAGAGCACGATAGAAGAAGTATGATTTTTTTTTAATTAACAATATGACTTCAAAGAGAGAGAAAGAGAGAGAGAGAGAGAGAGAGAGAGAGAGAGAGAGTAAAAACCATATATATACTCGTATATAAAAGAGGATTGCATAATAAGACAGAGAAGCGTGGAGAGTCAATAAATTATCCGCTTTGTTAAAAAGGTAATTTATTACTATCGTTTCCGTCTCAAAATAAATAATCTTTTTTGGTCTAAAGTGAATAACTTTTTTGTTTTATAATGTGTTCATAAATGACTTTTGTCAATTTATATTTTAGTATTTTATTTTACACTTGCATAATGTATTTTTTTCAAAAAATTATTACTTAAACTTAAAATGATAAAAAAAAACTTAAAATGAAAAGTTGTAATTTTATGTAATATAGAGCGGACAAATAACATATAATGTAGTAGAAACACATTTTTTTTAATAAAACAATGAATAATACTAGGAGCACAAAATAATTACAAAAACTTGTTCACAAAATCATGTGTAATGATTTTATTGATGTTTTTAATTAGTGTGTAGTGAGTCCACTATCGATACAACTAATAAAATATCACAAACTCATTTTGTGAGCAAGTTTTTGTGCCTTTATTTTGTGCCCCTATCATTGCTCTAAAATAGTAGTATTAAAAACAGAGTTAGTTGGTAATTAGTGTTAATAATTAGAGTGTAATGACCTACAATCACTACTTATATTATTGGAGTCTTGTAGTTTGAGCATGCCAATAACATTAAAAGCACAAACAATGTTCTAGAACTATCTATATTTTGGAGGAAAAAATTTGCATTATATTGCACTTGTGCCTTTATATATATATAGATATAGATTTTCTTCTTCTTACAATTTAATCATGTTTGTTTTCTTCTCGATGCTTTATGTTTTAATCTTGATTTTTATAGTTTTAATTTACAAAAATTAAATTATTCAAGATGGAGTTTAGTTTTTGATTTTTAAAGTTATGAGTTTATTCATGGTATCATAATTTCTGCATTTATTATATCTATTAAGAAAAGTTGAGAGAATTTATTTGGTTACTATTGATGTAATTGTGGGTGAATTTTATTTGTAAGGCACCAAATGTGTAAGGCACTTTGAAATGACCACAATGCCCTTGTATATATAACAAAAAAAAAATCACAATTTCATTTCAAAGCACAAGAACGTCGGTCTCTCTCCTCCCCATCTCCATTTCCGACGTACCCAACGCCAACCACCGTTTCTTCGCCGGAAAACTCAATTCTTCTACAATGGTTCGGATGAAAATTCCCAATGTCGCCAAGTCTACCACTGGGACCTCGTCTACCGCCGCTGTCTTCGCCGGAAAACAGATAATTTACCCAAATTTGAATTTGAAGCCCTAATAGATTTAATGCCTAAAATTGGATGTTACAATGCGTAATTGTAGTATAAATTTGAGTCGGAAATTGTTGTAACATCAATTTACAACCTAGCTTTCAATTTCAATGTCAATTTCAAAGAATACGTAACTGGGTTTGCAAAAAAATTCGTACTGGTGGGGTGTTTCGTGTGTTTATACACGAAATGTTGAATGACATTTCGTGTAAAATCATACGAAATATTTCTTAACATTTCGTGTATATTCATACGAAATCTAAAGGAAAATTTCTCCTGTGGATTTCGTGTGAATATACACGAAATGTTGAGAACCATTTCGTATCATTTTACACGAAATGTTATTCAACATTTCGTGTGAATCTACACGAAATAACTCAATACATTTCGTGTATTTTTATACGAAACATATCTGACAACGTCGTGTATAATCACACGAAACGTCCGCGTACGGGAGGGACAGTTTTGTCCATTTTTCGTGCCTTGCAAATAATGTGCCTTGCAAATAAAAGAGATATGGGTAGATGGATCATTTGGTTTTTATAGTTTTTGAACTAGTTGTTGTGTCATAAATTCTCTGCATTTATTACATCTAGATGAAATGAGTTTGGTTCGGCTTCAACATTTATTACTTCTAGATGGAATGGGTTTGGTTCAGCTTGCGTGACAATTGGCACTAGGATTATAACCCAAAAATAGAGCTCTATCGTTGAACATTTAACTTTATTCCTATTTTTCTTCTTCCTCTTCACCTTATAATTTAATTATATTTTTTTTTTCTCCTGGATACTTTATTTTTTAATTTTGACTTCATCAATGTGACTGGAGCTAGCTTCATCTATCTTTTTTAAAGTTTTTATTTACAAAAATTAACTTATGCAAGATGAAGTTTAGTTTTTGTTTTTACAGTTAAGAGTGTAGTCGTTGTGTAATAATTTATGCATATATTATATTTGTTAAGAAACGTTTAGAGAATGTATTTGGTTATTATTGGTGTAATTTAGAAAGATTGGGGTAGATAGGTCATTTGATTTTTATAGTTTTTGAGGGGGGGGGGGGGTGTGGTGTCATAAAATATGGATTTATACATCTAGAGAAAATGTATTTTGACCAGTTTTATATTATGAGAGGTAGGTTATTTGGTTTTATATTTTTTTGAGGTATATGTGGTGTTATAAATTATGCATTTATTACATCTAGAAAGTTTGAGAAAATGTATTTGACCATTTTTTTTTTGTCTAGGCGGAAGTTTGGGAGGAAAAAATTCAAGAAGAGCTTTACTCCCTTCAACTTATATCTCACATGAGTGTAGGCCAAAATTTTGGGCACAAGAATTAGCGGGACTCACTCACGTAAACGAATTGAATATTTTTTATTCGATTCGCTATTCAAATTCGATATTCCGTAGTATTCGATAAATTCAAATTAAAATTTAAATTCAAATTTTTATTTTGATTCGATAAGTATTCGAATTCGAATAATATCTCACAATATTCGATTCAAGTATTTGCGAATATTATTCGAATAATATATATATATATATATATATATATATATATATATATATATATATATATATGAGTTTTGTTAGGATATCCACCATAGGAGTATCCTAACAAGTGGCTGAAATTACCCGGAACGCGCGAGGCTGCGTGCAAGCGATTGTCTTCCGCGGGTGTTTGGGACCTCGCTTTCGGGATATATATATGAGTTTTGTTAGGATATCCACCATAGGAGTATCCTAACAAGTGGCTGAAATTATCCGGATCGCGCGAGGCTGCGCGCAAGTGGTTGTCTTTCGCGGGTGTTTGGGACCTCGCTTTCGGGAAGGAGAGGAGTCGCCACGCGGTTTTGTATTTTGAGCCCAAACGTTGAAAATGGCTTGGAAAAAGTGTCATTTTGTATTTTGAGCCCAAACTTTGGAAATGGCTTTGAAAAAGGTGTCGTTTTGTATTTTGAGACCAAACTTTGGAAATGGCTTTGAAAAAGGTGTCGTTTTGTATTTTGAGCCCAAACTTTGGAAATGGCTTTTAGTACCGGAGATTGTTAGGTTCGGAGGTCACGTTACGTTTCGGGAAGAGTATTTTGAGATCACCCAAAACGCCTCGTACGACGAGTCTTTCTACCTTTCTCGAAATTGTGTGTGTGTGTGTGTATGTGTGTTTGCATTTTGAAAATGGGGGCTTGAATGACAAGATTTATCTTGGTATGAATGTCAAACATTGATTTTATGATTTTTGGAAAAAAAAAAAACGATCGTTTGAATGACAAACGTCGATTTTGGAGCTTTTTAGGAAAAGAGGTGTGAGTGACGAGTTTGAATCTTTTAACTTAAGCGTCAAATATTTTAAGAAAAGAGCGTTTGAATGTCAAACGTCGGGTTTTGAGTTAAAAATGATCGTTTGGATGCCAAACGTCACTTTTGCGCGTTTTGAAAGAGAGTTCGACTGTCGAACTCCGGTTTTGAACCGGGCATTACATTGTTAGCGATTTTGTGGAAAAAAACATTAAATGATATGCGATCAACGAATCGTTTTTGCGACTCGGACTTTAATAAGTAAATGCTATCACAAGCCAAACGGCTCGGACTGGTAAATGACATTATTTAAATGCGGTATCAACGGAATCAAACGATCCAGACTTTTAAAGGTACGATCAACGAGCCAAACGGCTCGGACTTGTAAAGTTGCGTAATTTAAATGACAATCAACGGATCAAACGATCTGGACTTAGTAAATGACTATCACGAACCAAACGGTTCGGACTTGTAAAATTGCAAATCAACGGATCAAACGATCCGGACCGTTAAATGACAGAAACATAAATAAACGGGGTCGGAACGCCGTTTTAACCCGAGATTACTTCTCTTACGGGAGAGAAGAGGATCTTGGACTAAAACGTATCGGATCCCGTAGACGGCGTTACGTCTACATTTCAAAGATTTCGACCGAAGCGGTTGTAGCGACTGGCGCGTAAACCGAGAGGGAACGAATGTTTAGGGAGAGAGAGTGTTACCTATGGCTAGGGGTTGACTCTTTTGGCTCGGTTGACATATACGGGATACAGTTTAGTGTATGGAAGGGTGTTTTGAGGTTGTTTGATTCGTGTTTGGTTGAAAGATGAGGTTTTCACGCAATCGAGACAAAACGAGGCTCGAGAGGGGGTAGGAATGCTTCATGCCGTGGGCTTTGGTGAAAATGGATAATATTTTTCCTCCTTTAAATGTTTTGACAGCCCTTGTATTTATAGGGTGAAATTGCAGAACAGTCCAGACGGACTTATCCTCAATTTGGGGAGATTTTGTGGTATTTTGGAAAATGGGAGTACTTGTTGGCAATTCTGTTTTGCCTGTAAAACAGTCCGGACGGACTGTGAATCAATCTCAGGGGCATTTTGGTATTTTCCCTTAGAAATCTGATTGATGTTGACTTGAGGGCCTTGGCATGCGTGCCACGTGCCCCTGTGACTCACCTAGGCTAGGGTTTTCATCCCGTTATTCTCGGTTTTGTCCCTTTTTTAAATAACTGCCCGGAAAATGTCCGAAACGCCCCCGGAAAGTGCCGAAAAGTGCGTTTTTCAGGAAAAGCTGTACTTTTACGTGTGATAACGTTTGTTGAGTACGCTTTGACGTTGGGATGCACGGGGAAGTCCCGAGACATCTTGTTGGCTTGAGAACAGGGGATGCCTTTCTTGGAGAGACCTGAGAGGTCAGCTGGCTGGACCCTTAGCGGAAGGATTCCTACGTATCCCGAGCGGGAATCAAGCCAATCGTAGTTCATAGGTGCAAGGGCCGCGCGTGGGGACCTTGACCTAAGCGAGACTGTTGTGAGGCGTCTGAACCTGAATGAAGACTGTTATGAGGTGTCTGAACCTAAGTGGGACCATTGTGATGCGTCTGAACCTAAATGGAGACTATTGTGAGGTGTCTGAACCTAAATGAGACTTTCGAGGGCGTGTGGCGCCTCAGACCGAGAATATTGAAACATTCGAGGGCGTGTGGCGCCTCAGACCGAAAATACTGAAACATTCGAGGGCGTGTGGCACCTCAAACCGAGAATACTGAAACATTCGAGGGCGTGTGGCGCCTCAGACCGAGATTGCTGAAATATTCGAGGGCGTGTGGCCCCTCAGACCGAGAATGCTGAAACATTCGAGGGCGTGTGGCGCCTCAGACCGAGATTACTTGAAATTTTCGAGGGCGTGTAGCGCCTCAGATCGAGATTACTGAAACATTCAAGGGCGTGTGGTGCCTCAGACCGAGATTACTGAAACATTCGAGGGCGTGTGGCGCCTCGAGGCCGAGATGCCGAAACATTCGAGGCGTGTGGCGCCTCGGACCAAGATTACCGAAACATTCGAGGCGTGTGCCACCTCGAGGCCGAGATGCCCAGAAACATTCGAGGCGTGTGGTGCCTCGGGCCGAGATTCGGCATTCGAGAGCGTGTGGCGCCTCGGGACGAGATGCCGAAACATTCGAGGCATGTGGCGCCTCGGGCCGAGAATGCTGAAACATTCGATGGCGTATGGCGCCTCGGGCAGGAATCTTGAAGCATTCGGCGTGTGGGGCCTAAGGCAGAAATCTTGAAACATTCGAGCATGGCGCCTCGGGCCAGGTGAAACTTTGAGGGCGTGTGGCCCTCGACCGAGATTACTTGAAACATTCGAGCGTGTGGCGCCTCGGGCCGAGATGCGAAACATTCGAGGCGTGTGGCGCCTCGAGAGATGCATTCGATGGCGAGTGGCGCACCGGGCACGAAACATTCGAAGGCGTGTAGCGCCTCGAGCAAGATTACTAAAACATTGAGCGTGTGGCGCCTCGAGAGACATTCGGATCGAGGCACCTCGAGAAATTGCGAAACATTCGAGGGCGTGTAGCGCCTCAGACCGAGATTACTGAAACATTCGAAGGCGTGTGGCGCCTCAGACCGGGAATGCTAAAAACATTCGAGGGCGTGTGGCGCCTCGGGCAGAATATGAAACATTGAGGCGTGTGGCGCCTCGGGCCGAGTTGAAACATTTTGAAGGCGTGTGGCGCCTCGTAACGAGATTACTTGAAACATTCGAGGCGTGTGGTGCCTCGCACCGAGATTACTGAAACATTCGAGAGCGTGTGGCGCCTCAGACCGAGATTACTGAAACATTCGAGGGCATGTGGCGCCTCAGACCGAGAATACTGAAACATTCGATGGCGTATGGCGCCTCAGACCGGGAATGCTGAAGCATTCGAGGGCGTGTGGGGCCTAAGACCGAGAATACTGAAACATTCGAGGGCATGTGGCGCCTCAGACCGAATTGTTGAAACTTTTGAGGGCGTGTGGCCCCTCAGACCGAGATTACTTGAAACATTCGAGGGCGTGTGGCGCCTCAGACCGAGATTACTGAAACATTCGAGGGCGTGTGGCGCCTCAGACCGAGATTACTGAAACATTCGATGGCGAGTGGCGCCTCAGACCGAGATTACTGAAACATTCGAAGGCGTGTAGCGCCTCAGACCGAGATTACTAAAACATTCAAAGGCGTGTGGCGCCTCAGATCGAGATTACTGAGACATTCGAGGGCATGTGGCGCCTCAGACCGAGATTACTGAAACATTCGAGGGCGTGTGCCACCTCAGACCGAGAATACTGAAACATTCGAGGGTGTGTGGCACCTCATACCGAGAATACTGAAACATTCGAAGGCGTGTGGCGCCTCGGGCAGGAATCTTTGAAACATTCGAGGCGTGTGGCGCCTCGAGCACGAAAATCTTGAAACATTCGAGGGCGTGTGGCGCCTCAGACCAAATTGTTGAAACTTTTGAGGGCGTGTGGCGCCTCAGACCGAGATTACTTGAAACTTTCGAGGGCGTGTGGCGCCTCAGACCGAGATTACTGAAACATTCGAGGGCGTGTGGCGCCTTAGACCGAGATTACTGAAACATTCGAGGGCGTGTGGCGCCTCAGACCGAGATTACTGAAACATTCGAGGGCGTGTGGTGCCTCAGACCAAGATTACTGAAACATTCGAGGGCGTGTGGCGCCTCAGACCGAGATTACTGAAACATTCAAGGGCGTGTGGCACCTCAGATCGAGAATACTAAAACATTCGAGGGCGTGTGGCGCCTCAGACCGGGAATGCTGAAACATTCGAGGGCGTGTGGCGCCTTAGACCGAGAATACAAAAAAATTCGAGGGCATGTGGCACCTCAGACCGAATTGTTGAAACTTTTAAGGGCGTGTGACGCCTCAGACCGAGATTACTTGAAACTTTCGAGGGCGTGTGGCACCTCAGACCGAGATTACTGAAACATTCGAGGCGTGTGGCGCCTCGCACGAGATTACAAACATTCGAGGCGTATGGCACCTCGGCACGAGAATCTTGAAACTTTCGAGGCGTGTGGCGCCTCGGGCAGGAATCTTGAAACATTCGAGGGCGTGTGGCGCCTCAGACCAAGATTACTGAAACATTTGAGGGCGTGTGGCGCCTTAGGGCAGAGATTACCCAGAAACATTCAAGGCGTGTGGCGCCTCGGATCGAGATTACGAAACATTCGAGGCGTGTGGCGCCTCGGGCACCGAGATTACTTAAACATTCGAGGGCGTGTGGCACCACAGACCGAGATTACTGAAACATTCGAGGGCGTGTGGTGCCTCAGACCGAGATTACTGAAACATTCGAGGGCGTGTGGCACCTCAGACCGAGAATACTGAAACATTCGAGGGCATGTGGCGCCTCAGACCGAGATTACTGAAACATTCGAGGGCATGTGGCGCCTCCGACCGAGATTACTGAAACATTCGAGGGTGTGTGGCGCCTCAGACCGAGAATACTGAAACATTCAAGGGCGTGTGGCACCTCAGACCGGAATGCTGAAACATTCGAGGGCGTGTGGGGCCTCAGACCGAGAATACTGAAACATTCGAGGGCATGTGGTGCCTCAGACCGAATTGTTGAAACTTTTGAGGGCGTGTGGCGCCTCAGACCGAGATTACTTGAAACTTTCGAGGGCGTGTGGCGCCTCAGACCGAGATTACTGAAACTTTCGAGGGCGTGTGGCACCTCAGACCGAGATTACTTGAAACTTTCGAGGGCGTGTGGCGCCTCAGACCGAGATTACTTGAAACTTTCGAGGGCGTGTGGCGCCTCAGACCGGGATTACTGAAACTTTCGAGGGCGTGTGGCGCCTCAGACCGAGATTACTTTCGAGGGCGTGTGGCGCCTCAGACCGAGATTACTTGAAACTTTCGAGGGCGTGTGGCACCTCAGACCGGGATTACTGAAACTTTCGAGGGCGTGTGGCGCCTCAGACCGAGATTACTTAAACTTTCGAGGGTGTGAGGCGCCTCATACCGAGATTACTTGAAACTTTCGAGGACGTGTGGCGCCTCAGACCGAGATTACTTGAACTTTCGAGGGCGTGTGGCGCCTCAGACCGAGATTACTTGAATGTTTCGAGGGCGTGTGGAGCCTCAGACCGAGATTACTTAAAATTTTCGAGGGCGTGTTGCGCCTCAGACCGAGATTACTTGAAACTTTCGAGGGCGTGTAGCGCCTCAGAATGAGATTACTTGAAACTTTTGAGGGCGTGTGGCGCCTCAGACCTAGATTACGAGGACGTGTTTGTCCTGAGATGATGACGTTCGTGCCTTGAGATTGATTTTTGTAAGGCGTTTGTGCCTTGGGTGCTGGACTTATGATGACGGTCTGGTTTTATCTGCTGGTGATATGGTGGAAATGACGGGAATGGTTGCGTCAAATGGATGTTATAACAACACGGAAGGATTGACGTTCTAACGACGAGGTTAGGAACGGAATGTGATTTCGGGAGAGACTGACACATTGCGGGGGAAAAGCGTCCAGAGTTCTAGCAAAACCAGTTAGGAATTGAGGGGATTGATTGACGTTTCTTTTTAGAAGGATGGTCTTAGGATTCTGCTGAGGAGGAATGTTCGGGCTTACGATGATGGCCGAAGAGGGATTTGTTATGCGGGCTTACCTTGATCGCCATTGAGATGGGGTGGTTGGGCTTACGATTGATGGCCGGGGAGGTGAGCGTTCACTTGCTGGGGTGAAAGATACTCGGGCTTACTATGGTGGCCGAAGAGGGATTGTTGTGCGGGCTTACCTTGATGGCCGCTGAAATGAGGTGGTCGGGCTTACGATTGACGGCCGGGGAGGTGAGCTTTCACTTGCTGGGGTGAAAGATACTCGGGCTTACAGTGATTGTCGTTTGTCTTTTGTCCGCTGGGGATAGGGCTTTTGAAGGTATTTGACTTTCTACCTTAATTAAAAGATGGCTAATCTTACGAAAAGATGGGTAATCTCTCTAAGAGATGGGTAATCTCACGAAAAGATGGGTAATCTCTCTAAGATATGGGTAATCTCATGAAAAGATGGGTAATCTTACGAAAAGATGGGTAATCTCTCTAAGAGATGGGTAATTTCACGAAAAGATGGGAAATCTTACGAAAAGATGGGTAATCTCTCTAAGAGATGAGTAATCTCTCTAAGAGATGGGTAATCTTACGAAAAGATGGGTAATTTCTCTAAGAGATGAGTAATCTCTCTAAGAGATGGGTAATATTACGAAAAGATGGGTAATCTTACGAAAAGATGGGTAATCTCTCTAAAAGATGGGTAATCTCTCTAAGAGATGGGTAATCTCACGAAAAGATGGTTAATCTTACGAAAAGATGGTTGAATCTCACGAGGGAGATGGTTTGAATTTGAAATAATGGGAGAAAGTCTCACGAGGAGGTATCGAGAAAGGATCTCACGAGGAGATAACGAGAAAGGATCTCACGAGGAGATAATGAGATGTAAAATCTCGGGGAAGGATCTCGCAGGGAGATGACGAGATGTGAAGTCTCGGGAAGGAATCTCGCGGGGAGATGACGAGATGAAAAATCTCAGGAGAGGATCTCACGCAGAGGTAATGGAAAGATATCACGAGGAGGTAACGAGAAAGGATCTTACGAGGAGATAACATGAAAGGATCTCACGCAGAGATAATGAGATGCAATACCTCGGGGGAAGGATCTCGCAGGGAGATGACGAGATGTGATATCTCGGGAGAGGGTCTCACGGGGAGATAGCGAGATGCAGAATCTCATAAAGGAATCTCACGGGGAGATGGCAAGATGCGGAATCTCGGGAAGGAATCTCACGGGGAGATAGCGAGATGCAGAATCTCGGAAAGGAATCTCACGGGGAGATGGTGAGATGGGGAATCTCGAAAAGGAATCTCACGAGGAGATGGCGAGATGCGGAATCTCGGGAAGGAATTTCACGGGGAGATAGCGAGATGCAGAATCTCATAAAGGAATCTCACGGGGAGATGGCAAGATGCGGAATCTCGGGAAGGAATCTCACGGGGAGATAGCGAGATGCAGAATCTCGGAAAGGAATCTCACGGGGAGATGGTGAGATGGGGAATCTCGAAAAGGAATCTCACGAGGAGATGGCGAGATGCGGAATCTCGGGAAGGAATTTCACGGGGAGATAGCGAGATGCAGAATCTCGGAAAGGAATCTCACTGGGAGATGGCGAGATGTAGAATCTCGAAAAGGAATCTCATGGGGAGATGGCGAGATGCGGAATCTCGGGAAGGAATCTCACGGGGATATAGCGAGATGCAGAATCTCAAAAAGGAATCTCACTGGGAGATGGCGAGATGTAGAATCTCGAAAAGGAATCTCACGGGGAGATAGCGAGATGCGGAATCTCAGGAAGGAATCTTACGGAGAGATAGCGAGATGCAAATATCGGAAAGGAATATCACGGGGAGATGGCGAGATGGGGAATCTCGAAAAGGAATCTTACGGGGAGATGGCGAGATGCAGAATCTCGGAAAGGAATCTAACGGGGAGACGGCGAGATGTGGAATCTCGAAAAGAAATCTCACGGGGAGATGGCAAGATGGGGAATCTCGGAAAGGAATCTCACGGGGAGATGGTGAGATGCAGAATCTCGGAAAGGAATCTCACGGGGAGATGGCGAGATGTGAAAACTCGGGAAGGAATCTCACGGGGAGATAGCGAGATGCGGAATCTCGGGAAGGAATCTCACGGGGAGATAGCGAGATGCATAATCTCGGAAAGGAGTCTCACGGGGAGATAGCGAGATGTGAAATCTTGGAAAGGAATCTCGCGGGGAGATGGCGAGATGCGGAATCTCGGGAAGGAATCTCACGGGGAGATAGCGAGATGCATATTCTCGGAAAGGAGTCTCACGGGGAGATAGCGAGATGTGAAATCATGGAAAGGAATCTCGCAGGGAGATGACGAGATGCGGAATCTCGGGAAGGAATCTCACGGGGAGATAGCGAGATGCAGAATCTCGAAAGGGAATCTCACGGGGAGATGGCGAGATGGGGAATCTCGGAAAGGAATCTCACGGGGAGATGGCGAGATGTGGAATCTAGGAAAGGAATCTCACGGGGAGATGGAGAGATGTGGAATCTCGGGAAGGAATCTCACGGGGAGATAGCGAGATGCAGAATCTCGGGAAGGAATCTCACGGGGAGATAGCGAGATGCGGAATCTCGGGAAGGAATCTCACGAGGAGATAGCGAGATGCAGAATCTCGGAAAGGAGTCTCACGGGGAGATAGCGAGATGTGAAATCTTGGAAAGGAATCTCGCGGGGAGATGGCGAGATGCGGAATCTTGGGAAGGAATCTCACGGGGAGATGGCGAGATGCAGAATCTCAGAAAGGAATCTCACGGGGAGATAGCGAGATGTAGAATCTCGGGAAGGAATCTCATAGGGAGATAGGGAGATGCAGAATCTCGGAAAGGAATCTCACAGGGAGATGGCAAGATGCGGAATCTTGGGAAGGAATCTCACAGGGAGATAGCGAGATGCAGAATCTCGGAAAGGAATCTCACGGGGAGATGGCGAGATGGGGAATCTCAGAAAGAAATCTCACGGGGAGATGGCGAGATGTAGAATCTCAGGAAGGAATCTCACGGTGAGATAGCGAGATGCGAAATCTCAGGAATGAATCTCACGGGGAGATAGCGAGATGTAGAATCTCAGGAAGGAATCTCACGGGGAGATAGCGAGATGCAAAATCTCGGGAAGGAATCTCACGGGGAGATAGCGAGATGTAGAATCTTGGAAAGGAATCTCATGGGGAGATAGCGAGATGCAGAATCTCGAAAAGGAATCTCACGGAGAGATAGCGAGATGCGAAATCTCGAGAAGGAATCTCATGGGGAGATAGCGAGATGTAGAATCTCAGGAAGGAATCTCACGGGGAGATAGCGAGATGCAGGATCTCAGAAAGGAATCTCACGGGGAGATAGCGAGATGCGAAATCTCGGAGAGGAATCTCACGGGGAGATAGCGAGATGCGAAATCTCGGGAATGAATCTCACGGGGAGATAGCGAGATGCAGAATCTCAGAAAGGAATCTCACGGGGATTTAGCGAGATGCGAAATCTCGGAAAGGAATCTCACGGGGAGATACCGAGATGCGAAATCTCGGGAATGAATCTCACGGGGAGATAGCGAGATGCAGAATCTCGAAAAGGAATCTCACGAGGAGATAGTGAGATGCAAAATCTCGAGAAAGAATCTCACGGAGAGATAGCGAGACGTAGAATCTCAGGAAGGAATCTCACGGGGAGATGGAGAGATGTAGAATCTCGGAAATGAATCTCACGGGGAGATAGCGAGATGCAGAATCTTGGGAAGGAATCTCACGGGGAGATAGCGAGATGCGAAATATCGGGAAGGAGTCTCACGGGGAGATAGCGAGACGTAGAATCTCAGGAAGGAATCTCACGGGGAGATAGCGAGATGCGAAATCTTGGGAAGGAATCTTACAGGGTGATAGCGAGATGCGAAATCTCGGGAAGGAATCTCACGGGGAGATAGCGAGACGTAGAATCTCAGGAAGGAATCTCACGGGGAGATAGCGAGATGCATAATCTCGAAAAGGAATCTCACGAGGAGATAGCGAGATGCAAAATCTCGGAAAGGAATCTCTCGGGGAGATAGCGAGATGCAAAATCTCGGAAAGGAATCTCACGGGGAGATGGCGAGATGTAGAATCTCGAAAATTAATCTCACGGGGAGATGGCAAGATGTGAAATCTCGGGAGAGGATCTCACGCAGAGATAACGGGATAGGCCTAACGAGGTCGGGTATCCTTTTTGAACGGGTATTTATGCTGAACGGTGGTGGCAACTGGTCCAGGTAGTACAGTGATGTCGAGGAATGCTCACCTTATTGGGTTGGGCTCGAGTCCTTTGAAACATTTGAGGTTCTGTGCCGTCTTTTCCAACTTTTCTGCAGTCTATGTACTGACTTCTTTCTCATCTTCATCAGTTCCACTATTGGTTCCCCCAGTTCCTTTCTCATCTTCATCAGTTCCTCTGTCGGTTCCTTTGAAAAAGTAGCGAGCGAGGTCGAAGCTGTAAGGTTAAAGGTTGGGTGTGCCGTAGGAGGTTCCCCTTTTGCGGCTGCTGCTTTAGTGCTGGCGAGCCTCTTGTTTTTCCTGATGTCAGCTGGTGTTGGCATATAATCGAGCCTCTGGACTGTAGTGTGGTCCTTGAATTCGATGACTTGGTGTTGGCCTTGTAACCTTTTGCCGACCCCCAGTCCAAAGTCATGCTTGATTTCTAACACTGGAATGCCGTTGGTGTTGGTCCCCTCGGTGGTGACGCTGTCGCCGTAGACTGTTGTCAGCTCGTTGCCTTGCATGAACTTGATACACTGGTGAAGGGTGGATGCCACGCCGTTCATTTGATGCAGCCAGGGTCATCCCATGATGGCTGTGAAAGTGATAGGAATGTCCAGCACTTAGAATTCGGTGGGGATCATTCGCTAGCCGAACCAAATATTTAGAGTAGCAACCCTGAGAACTATGCGGGAAGTAGAATCGTAGGCCTTGACAGTGTGGACTGAAGGCTTCAAATCTGTGGGCTTAATATCAAGCAGGTCCATCATCTTGGCGGGCAAGACATTCATACTGGAGTCTGAACAGTGATGCAAAGCGGCTCATTGTGGTCAGTTCCAAATCTTGGCATGTCCAAATCTGTGAGGGTGATGATGTTTCCATAGTGGATGTTTCTGATCATCTGGATTACTTCTTATGGAGTTGCGTCCATGGGGACCATGGTGCGGGCCAAACTTTCCTCTAGCTTGAGCTTGTGAGGGTATGAAGATGTGAGCAGGGACCACAGGGGAATGTTCGTCTGGATCTGCTTGAGCTGAGTGAGGATCGGGTCCTCCAACATTTGAGAGGTAGAGGTTTTGGTGGTGCCTCCAGATTGCATTGAGGTTTGATAAGTTGAACTTTGGCTGATCCTTCTGGGGATTATGCTTCTTGTTGGCAGTAAGGTTGCCGAGATTGGAGACTTTCTTGTGTCCTGATGCCTGAACTGTGGTGTCAGCAGGATATTTTCACTTTCCCACCCCTGTAGGTTCTGATGTTGTGCTGTTTGAAGGAAGGGAAGACTCGCTGGAGAAAACTGCCCTTGCATTCTACTGTTGTCCAGAGGTGTCATGAGGATTCAAATTCTGATCTGTCGAAGCTGTATCTGAGAAGCCCCAATTCTGAGTAAAACTACAATGCCGGAAGATGCTTCTGACAAGCCCTAGAAATCGAAACTCAAAGTAAACCCTTGGGATGAAAAAGATTTATTTGTGTGGCAAAGCCCCAGTCTGAAGAAATGACTTGGTGAAGCCCCAGTTTGAAGGAATCGCTGGTCATCTGTGGGGATTCTAGAGTGAATCTGATGCAGCCCCAATCTGAGTTGAACCTTATGTGGCCTGACGAGGCAACCGTCCTTGATTTTTTTCGATTGGTCAACCAAAGTGTATAAGATGTGGCTTGTAATGTATACGCGCAAGGACGTATTTTAGAGAAGTGGGAACGAATCCCGATTTTATGTGGATGCCTAGTTTAATGTAGGTACCAAAACTCGCTTTGGGTTTGACTCTTTTGGGAGAGTATGAGCATAGAGAGGTTTGGAGAAGTGTATGGAAGCTCTTGCTGACAGAAAGACAGTGTTTAGCTCTATTTTTCCTATTATCGTAGAAAAAGAAGACTTGTCGAGACATCTGAAAACATTTTTTATTCAAAATGATCACAAGATTGCTTTAAACCCTTTGTTAATGTTCAGGTTGTTCAACCATTAATCCCGATATGAACAAATGTCTTGATTAACCGTGAGAAGAAAGTCAACTGATGTCGCAGATCAAAGTTGGCTGTGTGTGAAAGAAAGGTCTGTGTATAGGGGAGGTCATTGATGAGACCAGGTTTATGGGATTTGTATGTGTTTATGACCGAACCATTTCTGGTTGCCTACGTTCCTCTCAGTGTAAGGAGCTCAGATCGCTGTAGTTCTGACTGAACTGTGCTTGGCTCTGGGAAAAGGGTATGAACATTTGTGGTCCTTTTGGAGAAAAGGCTCGGATGGGATGTTTGGGTGATGAGGTACGGGCCTCGAGGTGATTCCTTGACAAGTCGTTGTTGACAGCTTCTTCCTTGATTCCATTGCTTCTTGATCAGCGTCTTTCACCGGGGGAGGAAGAATTCGAATATAGCACAAGGGCTTAATGTGTTTCTGCCTTTGCCTTTGACCGCTCCATTGTTATCGAAAACCTCCATTCTTCGAGCTTTAACTTTTGTTTGCCCATCTGTCAAGCTTTTGATTGGCGGTGTTGGGTCCTTGGCCTCACTTTTTTTGAAGTTCTTGTTTGAACTTTTCTCTCTTTTTTTTTTTGAAGTTCTTGTTTGAACTTTTCTCTCTTTTTTTCTTTTTTTTTGAAGTTCTTGTTTGAACTTTTCTCTCTCTCTCTCTCTCTTTTTTTGAAGTTCTTGAGGATGAAGGCAAGCTCCTGCTTGAACTTTCTCGATGCGCACGAGGGGGAAGGCGAGCTCCGAGGTTGTTGTCGACATGGGGTCAATCTTTCGATGTTGAGTGACCTTTTGTTATTCCTTGATGTTGCCGCCGTCGTTGACTTGCTCAAGGTGATGGTGGGGACGTGTTTTGGGAAGTATATGGCTTGATGGAGGCATTTGTGAGGTAAGGAAAGTGTATGGGGAGGGCACCAGTCGACATTCTCACACCGATTAATCAGAACATTAGTTATTTCCAGAGTTTATTGGTTGAGCAATGCAAGTGATCATTTAGGATATAACCATTTCATTAGTTGTAATGTAGGTGTGCAAATAATGTCTCAATTCTAGCAAGAAAAGAAAAGGACTCTTTTATAGAAGATTAAGATTATCTACAATGTCCAAGGAGGACTTGATTAAATGAGGAAAGTACTAGAACCTACGAAGTTTGACCAAAAGACAGTTGACAGGTCTCGAGGATAGGTATCCCCTACTCTAGCTGTTCTTCGCTGATTGGACTGCCAGGATGGTTGAGCTTTCCATTTTCTGTTAACTTCTGAATTCCATACCGCAGACCGAGGAAGTGATCAATTATGTGCCCATGATACTGGTGGAAGTGGAGGGATTTGAGGCCATGGAGCAGCTGGAGCATATACAAGTTGTCCGAAGAAATGGGTCGGAAAAGTCAACGGGACGAAACTTGATGACTGAGTGTAAGTACCCCAATCTGGATCACCCTCTTCCGAGCTCCCGGAAAACACCGCAGACTCACTCAAACGCAGTCTCGAACACCCAGAACCCTCAAAAATCCCTCAAAACCCTTCAAAAAAACCTCAAAGGCCCAAAAAACCACCAACCAAACCAAGGGGGGGGGGGATTTCTGGTACAAAAAAACACAAAAGGACTTTTTGGGAATTATGCAGAAATTGGAAAAAGCATGGAAGTCCGTACGGACCACTTTGCATGCTAAAAGGTCCGTACGGACCTTCTTGCTACCAACTCTCATAATTACAGAATCCCTCTAAAGTCCACGAGATTCCCCTAAATCCGAAAAAACCAAAAATTTATATTACCTTGGAAGTCCGTACGGACCTTATTGCAATTTTTCCATGGATATAAATAGAGGGCTCCCCCTCCCTCATTTCATACACCATCCTCTTCTACTCTCTCCCTAGGCCTTCTGGCTTCCCCTCTAAGTCCTTCCGAGGCACTCCCGGCCCCTTTCGGATCATTCCGAGGCCTTCCGAGCTCCCTTGTGGTGCTCCGAAGCCTTTCTGAGCGCTCTCGAGATGCTCCCGCGCTGCCCCGAGGCACTCTCGAGGTACTCTGAGGCCCCTCGTGGTAATCCGAGGCCTTGCCTGGTCTTTCCCGAGGCGTCCCGGCTCTTTCCGAGTCAAACCGGCAACTCGGACGCACGCCAGAACTCTTCCCAAACGCAACCGACGATCCCGACGCATGCCGAACTTCTGATCGAATCCAGCTAATGATCCCGACGATCCCAACGCACGCCGAACCTCTGCCCCGAGTGCACACTGACAATCGAGGCACGTCGAAGCTCTGTCACATGAGCAATCGGCACATCCCGAAGCAATCCCGGTCCGTCCCGGAACACTATTCCATCCTCAAACACTATTCCCCAGCGGAAGACAGACACGAACCAATATTGGTAAGGCTTCCTTCCTACACTATTTCAATACATTTCAATATGTAGTGTACAATGTAGACATCCGATACAGCATGCATTTTTAAAAGCACATACACACACACACAACATTTAAAGAAAGAAGGGGTGTCGAAAGACTCGTTTTTACGAGGCGACTCGGGTGGGCTCTAATATTCTAATATTCTCTTCCCGAGGAGTAACCTGACCTCCGAACTCAAAATCTCATCACACAAAAAAGTTTATTTTTAAACTGATGCCTTTTCTCAATGTTTTGGGCTTAATCAAAACGGCGTGGCGACTCTACAAGCAAAACACAGCGAGACACACCTTTCCGATGCAAACACAAGAAAGCGGATAAAAAATGCAAACGATGCGAAAACGTCAGATGTCGCGGCGCGATCGCGCTGCCTCTCGGATCCGGGCAATTTCACTGAGCATATTGCTGGAAGGAAGTGAACCTGGGAGGATTTTGAGGGATATTGGGATCTATTTGAGAGGATCAAGCATTGCGATGCTTGTATTGAGTGAAAGGGGTATTATTGGCTCGGCCGTATATGACAAGGGTGCTTTGAGAGGTTGTATGAAGCCTTGGTTGGCTATCTCCTTGATTTGAAGGATTCCCGTAGCTGGACGGTGGAGGAACCTGGTTGAAGGTTTGGGGAGCTGATCGGGAGGGATCGTCGTCCTCAATCAGAACAAAAGTACCGTCTGACTGGGGGATAGCTGCTATACCTCGCTCATTCAGAAGCTGTACCACGAAATTCTGCTGATCTTCTTTCTGCCTTTTGTGAACCTCACAGGCCCGGATGGCTTCTTCCAGTGTCATATCTGTTACCGGTGGCGGGGTTCCGTTCCCGTCGCGATTTCTCGGTGAGTCTAACATGTCGGAAGTCTGGCTAAGGGAACTGAGGGAACTGATGAACAATACGTCTTTGCCGTAGCGTAATTAGTGGTGAGGCGCGACTGGAGTTCGAACCACTCTGTTTGCTTTGCGGGAACAAAAGGTATGGCTTAGTTTTCAGAAGGGGTATTTGGCTCAAGGCTTTAAGGCTCGTGCGACGTGCATTTACCACTTTAAAACACGCTTACTAATGATCCTCACTGGTTGAAAAAGATTGGACTTTGAAAGGTTGAGATCGAAAATTGGACCGTGCAAGGTCAAGATTTAAAGTTTTGACCGTGAAAGGTCGGGATTGAATATTTGAGATCGGACCGCGAAGGTCTTGATTGGAGATCGGAGATCGGACCGCGAAGGTTGGGGTTAACTATTTGAGATTGGACCGCGAAGGTCTCGATTGGAGATCGGAGATCGGACCGCGAAGGTCGGGATCGACTATTTGAGATCGGACCGCAAAGGTCTCGATTGGAGATCGGAGATCGGACCACGAAGGTCGGGATCGACTATTTGAGATCGGACCGCGAAGGTCTCGATTGGAGTTTTGAGATCGGACCGCGAAGGTCGGGATCAACTACTTGAGATCGAAGATCGGACCGCTCGGGATTGACTTTTTTTTTGAGATCGGACCGCGAAGGTCTCGATTGGAGATCGGAGATCGGACCGCGAAGGCCGGGATCGACTTTTTGAGATCGGACCGCGAAGGTCTCGATAGGAGAGTGGAGATCGGACCGTGAAGGTCGGGATCGACTATTTGAGATCGGACCGCGAAGGTCTCGATTGGATATTTGAGATCGGACCGCGAAGGTCGGGATCGACTATTTGAGATCGGACCGCGAAGGTCTCGATTGGATATTTGAGATCGGACCGCGAAGGTCGGGATTAATTTTTTGAGATCGGACAGCGAAGGTCTCGATTGAAGATCGGAGATCGGACCGCGAGGGTCGGGATCGACTATTTGAGATCGGAGATCGGACCGCGAAGGTCGGGATTAACTTTTAAGATCGGACCGTGAGGGTCTCGATTGAGGGTTGGACCGCGAAGGTCGGGATTTGAGGATTGGACCGCTAAAGTCTCGATTAGAGATCGGATCGAGGAAGGTCGCGATTGAGGGTTGGAACGCGAGGGGTCGATTGAGGATTGGACCGCGAAGGTCGAGATTCGAGATTTGAAATCGGATAGTGAGGGTTTCGATTGAGGGTTGGACCGCGAAGGTCGCGATTTGAGATTTGAAATCGGACCGTGAGGGTCTCGATTGAAGATTGGACCGCGAAGGTCGCAATTTGAGATTTGAAATCGGACCATGAGGGTCGCGATTGGGGATTGGACCGCTAAGGTTACTATTTGAGATTTGAAATCGGACCGTGAGAGTCTCGATTGAGGGTTGGACATCGAAGGTCGAGATTTGAGATTTGAAATCGGACCGTGAGGGTCGCGATTGAGGAGTGGACCGCGAAGGTCAAGATTTGAGATTTGAAATCGGACCGCGAGGGTCGTGATTGAGGATTGGACCGCTAAAGTCGAGATTTGAGATTTGAAATCGGACCGTGAGGGTCGCGATTGAGGATTGGACCACTTAGGTCGAGATTTGAGATTTGAAATCGAACCGTGAGGGTCGCGATTGAGGGTTGGACCGCGAGGGTCGAGATATGAGATATCGGACCGAGGAAGGTCGCGATTGAGAGTTGGACCGCAAGGGGTCGAGATATGAGATATCGGACCGAGAAAGGTCGCGATTGAGAGTTGGACCGCGAGAGGTCGAGATATGAGATATCGGACCGAGAAAAGTCGCGATTGAGAGTTGGACCGCGAGGGGTCGAGATATGAGATATCGGACCGAAAAAGGTCGTTATTGAGAGTTGGACCGCGAGGGGTCAAGATATGAGATATCGGACCGAGAAAGGTTGCGATTGAGAGTTGGACGGCGAGGGATCGAGATATGAGATATCGGACCGAGAAAAGTCACGATTGAGAGTTGGACCGCGAGGGGTCGAGATATGAGATATTGGACCGAGAAAGGTCGCGATTGAGAGTTGGACCGCGAAGGGTCGAGATATGAGATATCGGACCGAGAAAGGTCGCGATTGAGAGTTGGAGCGCGAGGGGTCGAGATATGAGATATCGGACCGAGGAAGGTCGCGATTGAGAGTTGGACCGCGAGGGTTACGATTGAGAGTTGGACCGCGAGGGGTCGAGATATGAGACATCGGACCGAGAAAGGTCGCGATTGAGAGTTAGACCGCGAGGGGTCGAGATATGAGATATCAGACCGAGGAAGGTCGCGATTGAGAGTTGGACCGCGAGGGTCACTATTAAGGGTTGGACCGCGAGGGGTCGAGATATGAGATATCGGACCAAGAAAGGTCGCGATTGAGAGTTGGACCATGAGGGGTCGAGATATGAGATATCGGACCGAGGAAGGTCGTGATTAAGAGTTGGACCGCGTGGGTCACGATTGAGAGTTGGACCGCGAGGGATCGAGATATGAGACATCGGACCGAGAAAGGTCGCAATTGAGAGTTAGTCCGCGAGGGTCGAGATATGAGATATCGGACCGAGGAAGGTCGCTATTGAGAGTTGGACTGCGAGGGGTCGAGATATGAGATATCGGACCGAGAAATGTCGCGATTGAGAGTTGGACCGCGAGGGGTCGAGATATGAGATATCGGACCGAGAAAGGTCGCGATTAAGAGTTGGACCGCGAAGGTCACTATTTGAAAGATTCTCGAGATGGGACCATGCAATTGTTATTCTATTAAATGTTTAAGTTTACTGAAAACACGTTTTTCTCAGAGTCCTAAATGGTTGGAAAAGATTGCTCTTCTTTTTCGCAACTAACCTAGGGCTTGGATCAGTGGATCTCGGCACTATGTTTATAAGCCCCTCGTTTTTCACCTGTAAATCGTCTTTCCGGGACGGACAATCCCGAGCGAGGGTCCTATAAGGCAAGCGAGTTCCACTGACAAAGGGAAAAGTTAACTTAAGGCTAGCTGGTCATGTAAACTTTCAACGTATGTGACATGCGGGTCACGGTCGAAGTCAACATCCTTAAGTTAAGGCAGAAATCGTGCCGATATTTTGGCATGACCTCTCTTGACTCGCTTGCGCGAGGGGCCTTAGCTTTTGGCGTTGGCCAAGTTGTGGCTGGCACGGTGCATACGTTGAGGGTTTGGTGACACGGTGTCACATTGAACCTTCGGGTATGTTTTTCGGCATGGCTCCGCGTCAAAGTCAAGGTCGAAAAAGCTAAGACTTCGGGTCGGGAACGACCTTCGGTCTTGACTTTTAAGTTTGACTTGTGAGGGAGACTGGCGTAAAAAACATACACTTGGGCTTTATGACACGTACTAAGCCAAAAACCAACCGAGGTCTTGGACATGGCTTACACAGGCTAGGATGGGCTGTTTTGGACGACCCCGTGCGCGCTCGAAAGGTTTCTGGCTGACCAACCGAGCTGCAACTGAACGGTCATCCCGGGTTACGGGTCTTAGTGTGCAGTGTACCGAGGCAGCAAGTGCGCGTAGCGTGCGGTGTACTGAGGCAGCAGTGCAAGTAGTGTGTGGTCACTAAATTCTTTTTCTGAGTAAAACAGAGATTTCCAGAATGTGTTTTAAAGAATTTATGCGCAGTTCAAAATATAACATGAAAATCAAGTATGAACGGGAATGCACGAATATGCTATGATTTTAGATGAAAAATGCAACACATTTTTGAAAACCGTTCGATGCTTTGAACAACACACACAAAAACGAGAAAGGGTAAACGAAAGTTTGACCCACGGAATGCTTTTTGAAAACGACGGCAGTTTTGAAAAAGTATCCTTGTCCTCAGCGGAGTCGCCAACTGAAATTACCCGAATCGCGCGGGGCTGCGCGCGAGCGATTTTCTTTCGCGGGTGTTTGGGACCTCGCTTTCGGGAAGGAGAGGAGTCGCCACGCGGTTTTGTATTTTGAGTCCAAACGTTGAAAATGGCTTGGAAAAAGTGTCATTTTGTATTTTGAGCCCAAACTTTGGAAATGGCTTT
>JAFEMH010007463.1:0-45000 GCA_022495995.1 Adenophora triphylla var. japonica | reverse complement strand
AAACAAGCACGAGTTCTTCTCAAACAACGATTACATACCTCCAAAATCATCTTTCATGGCATCCCCGTCTAATGCTACAAAAAGGAACGACGATTCCGTTCAACAAGGTAAAATTTCACTCCTGTTCTTTCATTTTCTCTTACTACTATCCATTTTCTGAACATAAATTATGAAGTAGGACAATGTCAAACATAATTAAACGATTTCCTTAAAAAATATTTATAAGAAGTTGGGGTTTAATAAATTTTGTTAAAATGTTAGGGTTTTTAGTATAATCTAGAATTTCATAGGCTAAAATCACTGATATAGATAGTAACTAATTCATAAATTATTAAATAGTACATTTCAAAAATTATCTAATTAGCATGTCTACACTATCTAATTAGACAATGTACACATGGCCATGTACTTGGCTTATTATATTATTTGTAAACAAAATTTTGTTTAAAAATAATATAATAAATTTTGTTTACAAATAATATAATAAACCATGTACACTTCCAAGGCAAAGTCCAAGGACAAGGCCTTGGCATGTCCAAGGCCAAGGACAAGGCCAAGGCCAAGGCCTTGACATGGCCAAGGCTGGGGCCAAGGCCAAGGCTGAGGCCTTGGTATAGCCAAGGCCATGAAATTCAAGTTGATTGTTCAAAAATTCACTTATAGTGGCTATTGCTATTGTAATTTCAAGTTGCTATGTAAAATTTCAAAATTAGATAGTGTACACTGGCTAATTAGCGTGTCTACACTATCTCATTAGCATGTCTACACTATCTAATTAGCATGAGTTTCAATAGAATGTACATTCGCCTTGTCTACACTGGCTAATTAGCATGTCTACACTATCTAATTAGCATGTCTACACTATCTAATTAGACAGTGTACACATGGCCATGTACTTGGCTTAGCCAAGGAGTAGCCAAAGTAAATATTACACTAGCAATGCAAGCACTCTTGTAAAAAGACATTATGATTCCACAGTAGGATAATAAACCACTCTTCTATTTTTTAAGATAACCAATATTCAATTTTCTAAATACTAACAATTATATAGTAAAAGACATTTGTAAAACATTATCTAATTGGTTACTGTATTTCAATAGAATCAACAGCATCGGCAACAAAGAAGACAACACCAACAAGAGCAGCGACAACATGATCATCATGTACAACTATAGTACCAGCTGCAACGCCAATAAGAGCAGGTAAAAATTTAAATGATTTAAATTTTCTAAGAATAGTACACTTGTGTTTAATGAAACTATTGATATGAAAACTCTAAAATATATATCACTAATTATAAATGTTCTAAAAATGTTCTTCATATTATATTCAGTACGTACATCATCAGAAGACGAACCAACACTAAGCCAATGGAGACAAACAATTCGAAAATCAAGCAAGCAACAGGAGGGTACTTCAAAAATAGTTGCTGGTAAAAGAAAATTTTCTGATGAACCTGAAACAAGGGACGAAGATAATGCTGCCCGTTCTTCTTCACCTTCAAAAAGACTACGTATCAAGGTATTAGCTCTATATATTAAGGCTACTGTTTCAAAATTTACTTGTATAATTACTTGAATTGTAATGTTTTGAAGATATAGATTATTGAATATAACATATGTTTGTTTGTTTGTTAAAATAATTAATTTATTTCTGAACAATGCACTTGTTTACATTACTAAAATAGTCAGTGTATTGAAGTGTATTGTTGAATAATGCACTTAATTACAGTAGCTATTTAGCCAGTGTATACATGTTGATTGTTGAACAATGTACTTGTTTACAATAGTTATTTAGCCAGTGTATACAAGTTTAAAATTCAAAAATCACTTCTTTACATTAACTAAGTAGATACTGTATATAACTCCAACGCCAAGGACGATGGCATTGACGTAGCCAAGGCCATGACTTTGCCCAATGACAAGGCCACTGTATACAAGTTAATTGTTGAACATTGCACTTGTTTACAGTAGCTATTTTAGCTAGTGTATACATGTTGATTGTTGAACAATGGCCTTGTTTAAAGTAGATATTTAGCCATTGTATACAAATTGATTGTTTAACAATGCACTTGTTTACAATTTCTATTTAGCCACTGTATACAAGTTTAAATTGTTCAATAATGCACTTGTTTACAGTAGTATACAGTACTAAGTAGATTGTTTAACAATGCACTTGTTTATCGTATGCATTAATATATTGGTAGCAATTAGTGTACATTAGTATATTGGTATTAATATACACTAGTATACAGTACTAAGTAGATGGTGTATACAAGTATATTCATAGCAATATACACTTGTATACATTAACTAAGTAACTAACTAAAATACCTACTGTACCAAATTACATTTCTGTTACTTTTGATCAACAATACACTTGTAAACACTAACTAAAATACCTACTGTATCCAATTGTTATACGCAAAGTTGACTGGTTTTTATCTTATATGCAGGGTCCCAGTAAGCCTCCCAAAAGGAAGGCAACAAAATTAACTGAAAACAAGAAACAAATATCAGTGCCATCTCCCCAAAAAAAGAAGAGGAAGCCAAGGCCGGCACCTCTTTCCGAACACAACTTCCCGATATCACGAATTAGAGGCAGCCCAAAGAGATTGATTGAAGCTGTTGCCGCTCTATCTCCTTCTCAAATTCGTTGGTTAGAGTCAAGCGGACTACAGGCTATTTTGACTTCAAAATAACCACTCTACAACATAGGATAGGATACTACGTTATCAAAAACTACAACCACATTGATAACGTAGTAACCTTAGAAAATGGAAATGATATATCTGTTACTGAGGAGGAGGTGGAGTGGATTTTAGGCCTGCCAAGGGGTGAGAAGGCCATAGAAATTTCCCCTACAATAAGGCTTGAAAGGAATGAAAGGGAGACAATATGGAGAGATTAATTTACCAACGATGATGAAGTAAAACAACCTTGGAATATCTCCCCCAATGTCATCCTGAAGAAAATTACGTCAAGTCAAGAGGTGGATGATTTATTGAAAATGAACTTTGTCATCATCATGTCCAATGTCCTGATAGCACCTCAGACAAGCAGTTTTGTTTGTCAACGAGGTTGATAAACAAACTTTAGGTGATTTTAGGGTGATTTTTTGAGTGATTTGAAGGAGTCTTTCGTGGAAAGAAACCAACAAATTGTGTGTGTTGTGTGTTTTCGATCGTGGATCGGGGACCTCTCAATCTAAAACTTTTCTCCTGAAATACTGAGAGTCATCAGGTATTTATAGGAGTTTAGGAGGTGTTGGGGATGAGATCAAACACCTTGGGAAGGTTCCAGAACTCAATTGTGATTGGAGAACCGGATGGGATAAGATTTTATCAAGAAAAGAGTTTGAAACGGAGAAGAAGAGTGATTCTGCACATCCTGTCGAGGGGTTGTCTCGCGCGAGACACGCTATTCTGCGCGAGATAACTAGTCATTTGACTATTTGTCCTCTTCAGTTTATTCCGTTAGTCAGTTAGGTCCAAAACTAACGACGTTAGTTAGAAACTTAACGAAACATGACGAAACTGATATGCTTTCATCAAAACACAAAAGAGAGATGAAGAGTAGTGTAATCATGAATTATTGGTTCAGAATGGGGTGTCTACACAACCCCCTCTAATCTCGACGTTTAATCTATTTCTAATCTAATGACTATAATTGGTTCCTATGGTTCTCATTTAATTATGGTTCTCATTTGAGCACCTATATATATATATATATATATATATATATATATATATATATATATATATATATATATACTCCTGATCCGGAACAATCTTCACACTTTCCCTTTTGGGCGTCCCAAAACTTACTTCACACATTTAAAACTTACCTAAAATGGAAAGGAATTTTTACTATTCCCTCCACTCATTCTCTCTCCTACATTATTTTAATACTCACAACACCATTATAATTTACTATTCTCTCCACTCATTCTCTCTCCTATTTTATTTTCACACTCACAACACTTTCAATATAATACTCCCTCCTTAAAACCAGTGCAAACAGTGTTTGTGAAGATTGTTCGGGACGGAGGGAGTATATATATATATATATATATATATATATATATATATATATATATATATAATATACACTAGGAAAATGGAGTCCATTTGTCTGATTGTTTTGACAGGTATGCGGACCGGCTTCTTTGTTCGTGGGCGGCTAGTGGCTTGTCAACTTTTGTAGTGGATTGTCTTCTTTTTTCTTTGTCTTCTTTTTCTTTGTGTCCTTTTCTTTGTCGAGCACTAACTTTTGTCCGGGCTGCTGAACTGTATGGTTTTGTCTGTAGGTCTTCCAGCTGTACTTGAGTGAACATATCATCATTTGGTATGGCTTCGTCAGGTATTGTAGATGCTGCACTTCCTTCTTCACTGAGTTGGGCCATTAATTTGTCAAGATCATGTGGATTTGTACATTGGGCCATTTAGACCATGATATGTTGTTTTTTCCGAAGGAATTCTTCATTTTGCTGGGCTTGTTTAGGTGGATGCTATTGCAAAATTGGGGTTTTTGTGCAAAGTATTTTGTTACAGCTTCAGGGCTGCAATCGGATAAGGGTGTTTTGTCCCACCATTTGATTTTGTATTTCCTGACCAATGTCGGGAGGATAGATTTGTGTTTACACTCACACTTTTGTCGAAGAAAGGCACCCATTTGTAGACCCATTTGTACACACTCACACATTTGTTCTTCCGTTAGGTCAAATTCAGTCATAAAGATCCAAGGGACTTGAAAATTATGACAAAATTGGGCCCAAATGGGAGATTGCTCTATTTCCTCTGGATATGAAATTTGTTTGGCCCAAGAGTTAAAGGCCTTTTGTACCGAAGAGAGAACAATTTGCTTGTCCAGACCAAATTTTGTCCATCAAAGATTGAACCAATATGGAGTTGGATAAGGAAAATCAGGGGAGAAATAGAAAAAATATGAAAGGGAAAAAGATTTGTTTTGTTTAAAGAATGACCGGGATCAGGCATTAATATAGTCTCAATAATTAAAACGGGTTATATTTTTACAATACATATCCCAACTTCACAGTATCTTTAACAGACCCACATATCATGAAAATTATAACCCTAGATATTTTAACACATAATTATCATATGCAAATGGGTTCTCATATTTATGAAATATTCTACAGATTACATTTTAAAGTGATGAATATTGGACTCTGTCCAAATGCTTTTAATAAAACCAAAACAACCGGAGAGACAGTCTTTTGGGAAATTGACAACACAAAAGCCAATATAACGATTATATATATATATATATATATATATATATATATATATATATATATATATATATATATATATATATATATATATATATATATATATATATTAATACGAATTGAATACCGAATCGAATCGAATAATTCGAATATCAATTTCGAATACGATGATATTCGATTCGATTACACCCCTACGTGGAACGGGGGAGAGTATATACTTCCTCCGTCCCACTACAACTTTTCAGTTTTGTTTGCACAATAATTAAAAAAAAGTGTTTACACAATAATTAAGAAAAAATATAGTGAAATAGGTATTGTTAGTATAAAAGTGAGGTAGAAGAGAGAAAATGGGGAATAAAATAATAATTGAATTGTTGTTGTGAGTATGACATGTGAGTCTTATTAATATAAAAATAATAAAAAATTGGAAAAATTCCCCTAAGACCCCCTTGCCCAGATTTTATTCCATTTAAAGAAAATATTTTTGTAAATCTCAATTAGAGAGTTCTCTTAATATTATAATTCCACGTACACCCCTCATTCTCATTCAAGACACACACACACGCACACACACACACATACTCTCTTTCTCTTTCTCTCTCTAACTTTCCCCTTTCACCTTCGTCTCCGGCGTCGCCCTTTCACCTTCGTCGCCGGCGTCTGCTTTTCTGGATCTTCTCCGATTCCGACACACACACACATACTCTCTCTCTCTCTCTCTTTCTCTCTCTAACTCCTTTCCCCCTTTCACCTTGTTCGCCGGCGTCGCCCTTTCACCTTCGTCGCCATCGTCGCCCTTTCACCTTCGTCGCCGGCGTCTGCTTTTCTGGATCTTCTCCGGTTTCGACACACACACACACATACTCCCCCAGGACCTTCTCCGATTCCGTCTGCTTTAGAAGGTATGTTAATCAATGATCTAAGCATGATTAATTTCATAATATAACCATAAATGTTCTGTTTGTAAGCCATATTTTTCTGTTATGCTATTAAATGTCTTCTGATGTTTCTGCATCTCTGCTACCTGGCTCCGATTTGCATTTCTGGATGTCATATCTGTCTAAAAAAATTCAGTATGCACTACTAGAAACAGGGCGTTTACCGATGGACTTTTACCGACGGACACAGTCCGTCGGTAATACCGACGGAAATGAAACGTTTACCGACGGAAATTAATTTCATTTCACCGGGAAATTTTTTTTTTAAAATTTTCGTTTAGTCCGTCGGTAATGGAATTAATTCCGTCGGTAATTCCGATGGTCTCTGTCCGTCGGTAATTCCGACGGATATTTCCGTCGGTAATTAGCCCTATATATATAACCTTTTCCCCTTCCCAACCATTTACGCGTTTATTCATTCAGGAAATAAACGCAAACAACGCCGATCCCAGTCGCCGAGTCTTCGCCGTTCGCCGCCGTTCGCCGTTTGCCGCCGTTCGCCGTCGCAGGTTAGTAATCTCTCACTCGCTTTCTCTCACTCGCTTTCTCTCTCTCTCTCTCTCACCCGCTTTCTCTCTCTCTCTCATTAGTCCGTCCCAGTCGCGTATAGTCCCGTCCCCGTATCGCCGCCGTCTCCTAGCACCGCCGCCGACTACTCATTTTCAAGGAAGCAAAGGTAAGTCCATATTTTTTGTTTGATTTTATGAATTTTGGTTTGATTTTACACAATTTTCGTTTGATTTTATGAATTTTTTTTATTAGTGATGCTCCATCAAAAATGTTATAATTAAATTTTTATGTTCAACATGGTTATTTAGAGGGGTGGAAATCAGATATGATAGTGCTGGCCTTGGTTCACTTTGTACGCAAAATCATGCTCAATTTGTGCACTGTTCAAACTTATTTTCGGATATGTATTTGTGCCCTCAACATACTTCTATTGAATTTTGTTTGGTGTTCTTTATTTTTTTATTGATATTTGTAAGAACCCTAATTTGTTTTTGATTCTAATGTTCATGATTATTGATTGGTATTTGTGTGAATTTTCAAATATTTGAATGTTTGATACTTGATTGGTCCTCCGATTTAGGTTGTTTGCATTTTCTAACTAGTTTATCAAGCTGGGTTTTGGAAGTGGCTTTTCATTATACCTAATTGGTAGTTAATTAGGCTTTAAATAGATTGAGGTACAACTCTATTTAAAATATAAATAAGATGAGAGCCTTTTTCACCCACAGCTATCAAAATTCGTCTTCTTTGATCCAAGAAAGACGAGCAAACAAGTTCATTACCGTTTGAGCAAAGATTTTTGTTTAATAAGAGTTTTTCGGTTTCACTGTCCTCTTTCTCTCTAAGGATCTCAAACATCACTTGAGATCCTTAGAGGAGGAACGATGGCTGAAAAGATTCTTATTAAACAGAAAATTCTTTACTCAAACGGCAATGAACTTGTTTGCTCTGTCTTTCTTGGTCTAAGATGAGATTGGGTTTTGATAGTTGTGGATGAGAACGACTCTTATCTTGTTTATAAATGTTAATTTAATTCATCATTGTAAAATTTTAAATTTTACAATAAAGAATTAATATTTCAAATTATTCACAATATTAATAATTTAAAAAATATGATAGATGTGTGTGTTAATTCATTATTGTAAAATTATGCATTTTACGGTAATGAATAAAAATTAATGTTACGACGTGACGTTGTGACGGTTGAAATACAAAAGCTTAGAAACCCGTTTAAGAATCTTTAACTTATCATGTTTAGGTCAACATGTAGTCATCGATTCTTAAATTGTCCGTGTGGACAGTCTTGAAATGCACGATTATATGTTTTGTAAATATCATCATTGTCTATTAAAATTGCTTGAATAGTCGATAGTTGAGATATTTCGGTTGCATTAATCCTATTGTTCTCTGAGTGTATACTAGACATATATGGTTGATTACACACTGTCGATTCTAATCGATAGTGTTTGATTGACCTAGTCTACGTCGTGCACTTGGAGACCATGGGGTTATGCTGCCGAAATTTCTTGATTTTCGATTATAAAGCAAGTAGACAAGGTGATATTTGCAATTCATACGTGTATTTCGGGATGGGATAGAAGCCAACCCAATTCTAAACCTAATGGACATGAATTGTCCTTTCATCATAGGGAATGATATACTTTACAACAAAGAATTAAATATTAATATTTAAAATTATTCAAAATATTATGATAGATGTGTGTGTTAATTCATTATTGTAAAATTATGCATTTTACGGTAATGAATAAAAATTAATGTTACGACGTGACGTTGTGACGGTTGAAACACAAAAGCTTAGAAACCCGTTTAAGAATCTTTAACTTATCATGTTGAGGTCAACATGTAGTCATCGATTCTTAAATTGTCCGTGTGGACAGTCTTGAAATGCACGATTATATGATTTGTAAATATCATCATTGTCTATTAAAATTGCTTGAATAGTCAATAGTTGAGATATTTCGGTTGCATTAATCCTATTGTTCTCTGAGTGTATACTAGACATATATGGTTGATTACACACCTGTCGATTCTAATCGATAGTGTTTGATTGACCTAGTCTACGTCGTGCACTTGGAGACCATGGGGTTATCTTTGCCGAAATTTCTTGATTTTCGATTATAAAGCAAGTAGACAAGGTGATATTTGCAATTCATACGTGTATTTCGGGATGGGATAGAAGCCAACCCAATTCTAAACCTAATGGACATGAATTGTCCTTTCATCATAGGGAATGATATACTTTACAACAAAGAATTAAATATTAATATTTAAAATTATTCAAAATATTATGATAGATGTGTGTGTTAATTCATTATTGTAAAATTATGCATTTTACGATAATGAATAAAAATTAATGTTACGACGTGACGTTGTGACGGTTGAAACACAAAAGCTTAGAAACCCGTTTAAGAATCTTTAACTTATCATGTTGAGGTCAACATGTAGTCATCGATTCTTAAATTATCCGTGTGGACAGTCTTGAAATGCACGATTATATGATTTGAAAATATTATCATTGTCTATTAAAATTGCTTGAATAGTCGATAGTTGAGATATTTCGGTTGCATTAATCCTATTGTTCTCTGAGTGTATACTAGACATATATGGTTGATTACACACTGTCGATTCTAATCGATAGTGTTTGATTGACCTAGTCTACGTCGTGCACTTGGAGACCGTGGGGTTATGCTGCCGAAATTTCTTGATTTTCGATTATAAAGCAAGTAGACAAGGTGATATTTGCAATTCATACGTGTATTTCGGGATGGGATAGAAGCCAACCCAATTCTAAACCTAATGGATATGAATTGTCCTTTCATCATAGGGAATGATATACTTTACAACAAAGAATTAAATATTAATATTTAAAATTATTCAAAATATTAATAATTAAAAAAATGTGATAGATGTGTGCGATAGAAGCTAACCCCAATTCTAAACCTAAAGAAACATGTCTTGTTGCTTTTAAGTTTGTAATCCAAATTTAGGGAATTGTAATGCATTAATTACATCTAAAATGTTAATACATTATGAAATGCAGGAGTTAATTATGTCTGGAGAAGATCGTAGTTGGATGGATAATCGTAGTAATCCCGGTAAAAGGGGTGTCAGACATCAATTCTTAGAAGGTTTAGAACATTTCGTGGAGTTTGCTAGAGCGCATCCCCAGTGCATGTATGGTGATAAGATTAGGTGTCCTTATAAAAAGTGTAAGAATAGAAAATATCTGAGTGTTGGATGGGTAAAGAAACATGTTTTAGAGGCAGGGTTTGTTGATGGTTACAAGGTATGGGTAGCGCACGGGGAGCGTTATGTGGTTGAAACAAGTGTTCGCAATCATCCTACTGTATCAAGTGGTCCGCCAAGAGGAACTTCGAACATTTGATTGATGAAGAGGAGCCGTCTTGTCGGTTTGGATGATATGGTTCGAAATGCGGGCGCGAGTTTGATTGGAACCCTAATCCAACAGAGGCACCAAATCCCGTTGCAAAGAAGTTTATGGATTTAATGGACTCTGCAAATGAGAAAATTCATCCTGGTGCAAAGGCTACAGTGTTAGAGCAAGTGACTGAGCTTCTAACTATCCAGGCTAATACAAATATGAGCCAGCATACTTACGATCGTATAATGTCATGGGGACAACGGATGCTACCCGAAGAAAATAATATGGTTCACAATTTTTATGAGACGAAAAAGTTGGTGGGGCAGATCGGTCTTGGGTATGTTAAAATTGATGCTTGCAAGAATCAGTGCATGCTTTTTTATAAAGAAAATGAGGGCCTCGATTCATGTTCAATATGTGGACTTAGTAGGTATAAGACACAACGCCGTGGTAGTGCCAAGCACAAGAAAAACGTGCCTCGGGCGCAGTTACGTTATATGCCGCTAATTCCCAGGTTGCAACGAATTTACGCATTGAAAGAAAGCTCAAAAGACATGCGTTGGCACAAAGAGTGTCCTCGTGAAGAGGGTGTGATGACTCATCCTTCTGACGGTGAAGCATGGAAATATTTTGATGCCACTTACCCTGATTTTGCTGCGGATCCTAGAAACATAAGGCTGGGGATATGTACAGATGGGTTTTCTCCATTTGGACCAGGGGCAAAATCTTATTCATGTTGGCCTGTTATAGTCACAGTGTATAATCTTCCCCGTGGTTATGTATGGTGATCCTTATATGTATTTGAGTTTGTTCATTCCGGGCCTTCGAATCCAGGCAAAAACATTGATGTGTATCTTCGACCTCTAATGGATGAACTTCAAGCTTAGTTTGTGGAATGATGGTGTCCAGACATGGGATGCTTTCAAGTTGCAAAATTTTAACATGAGGGCTGCAGTGATGTAGACAATTAATGACTTTCCTGCTTATGGTATGATGTCGGGATGGAGCACACATGGGAGATTGGCCTGTCCGTATTGTATGGAAAATACAGATGCATTCACACTTCAGCATTGCAAGAAGCAGTGTTGGTTTGATTGCCACAGACGATTTCTTCCTAGTGACCATCCATTTCGTAAACAGAGGAATGCTTTCACCAAAAATAGAGTTGAGAATCGGGGCCCCCCTCCTCGTCTGAGTGGCGAGGATATTTTTGAGCAGGTGTGTCCGAGGTGTACGATGTCGGGTGGGGAAAGATGTTTTCAAAGGATAGACCAGACGGATTTGGTAAAGACCATAACTGGATTAAAAAAAGTATATTTTGGGAGTTACCTTATTGGAAGACGAACTTGATAAGACATAACCTTGATGTCATGCGTATTGAAAAAAATGTGTTTGACAATATTTTCAATACAGTGATGGGTTTTAAGGCCTCAACGAAGGACACAGACAAGGGTCGGCTAGACCTTGAAGCGATTTGCAATCGTAAAGATCTCAACATTACTAAAGTTAATGGAAAAGATTTCAAACCATTTGCTCCCTTTGTTACGTCGGGAGAAGATAAGCAACGTGTTGCAGTGGTTGAAAGATTTGAAACTTCGATGGGTATGCATCTAATATTGGCAACCGTGTGAATGTGGAAGAAGGGACGGTATATGGGTTGAAAAGCCATGATTGTCACGTATTATTGGATAGGTTGCTACCCATTGCATTTAGAGACATTCTCCCTAATGAAATATGGGTTGCCCTAACTGAATTGAGTGAATTCTTCAGAGCATTGACTTCCAAAGACTCTTCGTGTTGAGGATATGAAAAGACTCGAAGAGAGAATTGTGGTGACAATATGCAAGCTTGAAAAGATATTTCCGCCATCTTTCTTTGATTCAATGGAGCATTTACCAATTCACCTAGCTTATGAAGCTAGAGTTGGAGGACCAGTTCAGTATAGATGGATGTATCCATTTGAACGATTTTTGGGGAGTTTGAAAAAGAAAATGAGCAATAGAGCAAAAGTTGAGGCATCTATGTCTGAATCAGTGATTATCGATGAAATTGTGTCGTTTGTTTCAACATATTTTCACCCAGACATTGAGACAAGGTTCAATAAAGTGGGACGCAATTATGATGGGGGAGTCACTGATCCTGATGGAAAAATTTCAGTTTTTTCTTCTCCTGGTCGATTCCTTGGCAATAGAAAGTGCACGCGCAGGCTAAGCAGAAAAGAATTAGAAGCGGCTAAACTCTATATTCTCTTTAACTGTGCTGAGGTCGAGGACTACTTGAAGTAAGCATTCGTCATTTGTTATTAAGTAATGTTAATCCTAATAACTTTAATACGAACTAAGCAACTTTATGTTCTACTTGAATGCAGTATATATATTGATATATTGTTTTTTAATTAATATCTTGATAGGTTTATACATGCATGGTGGTGGTAGCGGTATAAAGAAATGACGGCGCTCGTGGTTGTTAAACATGAATTTTCATTGACATGTAATTAAACAAACAAACAAACATATGTAGTTTCTCTTTCCCTTTCCCCTTTTCCCCGGCCTTTCCCCTGTCGCTTGATTTGGACAAACATATGTATTTTATTTGATGTACAAGCGAAACAGGTTGTTTGTGTGTGTTTGTAGTTTGTAATTGTATTTGTTTAAAACAGGTTGTTTGAACAGGGTTCTGACCTTTTACAGTGGTTTAATAATAAAACAAATTTTTAAAAAAATGCGGCGAATTACCGTGAAATTTCCGTTGGTAAATTAATAAAAAAATAATACTAATTTCCGGCGGAAATATCCGTCGGAAAATAATAAAAAATTAAAAAAATAAAACTCATTACCGACGGACATATCCGTCGGTTTAGGGTTATATGTTACTTATAAGACTTTTTTAATAAGTCTTTATATGTTACTTATAAGACTTTTTAAATAAGTCTTTATATGTTACTTATAAGACTTTTTTAATAAGTCTTATATGTTACTTATAAGACTTTTTTAATAAGTCTTATAAGTTACTTAAAAGACTTTTTAAAGTCTATTAAGTTACTTAGACTTTTTTACTTTTCAAAAAGTCTTATAACTAACTTATAAGACTAATTAAAAAGTCTTATAAATTATTTATAAGACTTATTAAGTTACTAATAAGACTTATATAAGACTATTTTACTTTTTAAAAAAGTATTATAAATAATTTATAAGACTTATTAAAAAAAGTCTTATAAATAACTTATAAGACTTTAAAAAGTTTTATAAGTTACTTATAAGACTTTTTTAGTAAGTCTTATAAGAGTCTTATAAGACTTATTAAGTTTCTTATAAGACTTTTTTACTTTTTAAAAAAGTCTTATAGATAACTTATCAGACTTATTGAAAAGTCTTATAAGACTCTTACAAGACTTTAAAAAGTCTTATAAGTTATTTATAAGACTACTTATAAGACTTTTTACTTTTTTAAAAAAAAAGTCTTATAAATAACTTATAAGTCTTATAATTAATTTATAAGAGTTGTAAATGTGTAAATTATGAGAGCAATTCGTTGTTATTATTGAAATTTTTGATTTTTTTGGTTGAAAATTTTGTATATAAGTCAATTATAAGAGACAAAGTAGTCTTATAATTAACTTATAAGAGTTGTAAATGTGTAAATTTTGAGAGCAATTCGTTGTTATTATTGAATTTTTTGATTTTTTTGGTTGAAAAAATTTGTTTTATAAGTCAATTATAAGAGCCAAAGTAATCTTATAATGTGAAAAATATAAAAAAATGGAAGTGTTTTTGAAAAAGCTAAAGACTCTTGTGATGATCTGAAATTTTGTCTTATAAGTCAATTTTTAATCTATATTTTTGAGACTGAAGTGACCAATCTGAAACTAATCTGAATCTAATGATTGATCCAAAATATGTGAATTTTTAGTGACCAATATATAATTTCCAAACTTTCAGTGACTAAAGTATAATTTTAAATTTTGGACTTGCGGTTCAAGGCTGTAATGTAACGTTGAAGGGGCATGTGCAAGAAGGGCATTGACGTCATTATCTTAGGAAGGAGTGTCTTTGGAATTTTCAAAATGTTATTTTCTAAATTGGGTTTAAATCTCACATGAGGGGCCCTAGAGAAAGAGGACCTAAAATATTTTTATTTTAGAAAATATATACTTTGTAATGGGACACCCAATAAAACAAATGTGCAGCTTGTAATGGATCGGTGGGAGCGTATATATATGGAAATTGCAATATTGTACCCCAGAAAATAGGATTAATTCCTTCCTACCCCTTTAGTCCAGATTTTAACCCATAAAAATCCATTCCAGATTCAAAATTCTAAACTCATTGAGAAGGTCAAATCAAAATATCGTATAAACCCAAAACTACTTTGACCTGGTCAAATATGATTTTTAAATACCAATTTTACCCCTCCCCTCCAAAGCCGGGCACTCCACAGTCCAGTCGGCCACCAGCGGAAAGACACAATGTTAGAAAGAGTTCTCTCTGCGCGCAGGGGTCCTCAGGTTAACGACGCCGGCGGCCACGACGAATCCAAAACCCGAAAGCACATCTCCTTAGCAATTAGGGCTATCAATCTCTTCCGAACCTGTTCTCTCTGGCCCTTCCTACTCCTAGTGTTGATCCTCATCGTCATCTTCTCCCTTTTCATCCGGTCTCGAGATTTGGTCTGCGTTTCTTCAATCTCCTCGTTCGATCGTCTCTCTCGCACTCGGTTCTTCGATTTAGATGGCCTCGAATCTCTGTGTGTGAATCCTATTCTGGATTTCATTTTCACCAATTGTTACGTACTCCCTCCGTCCCATGATAATGTAGACAGTTTGACTTTTTTTGAAATTTGACCATACAACTACGAGAAATTGATATATTATAATTAAATTTTAAAACTTTTAATTGTTAGTGTTGTTAGTGATAAATCAATAACAACTTTTAAAATTTCATTAAAATATTCTAATTTCTCATTATTGCATGGTCAAACTTCATAAAAAATCAAACTCTCTACATTATCATGGGACGGAGGGAGTATACCTTAAAATTTGTGTTGTCAATTTGTATACGTTTATCTTCACAATTCCATTCCTTTCATCTCCCGCAATCACCACCGACAACATCGACGGCAACTGAGAAGATTGATTTCTTCACATCCGTCAGGAATTTACCAGTTGAAGCTTCGTCTCTGAAATGGCGAAGCGCGGTTATAAATTGCGTATCCTTTTGCTTTGTTGAGCTTCAAAATTTCAATTGTGCCTCTTCATGTTTTTCGGTTACTCGTTCCTCATTTTATTTTTTTTGGTTTTCTTGGCTGGACTTCATTTAGGTCATTTTGTTTCTTGTTTGAAGTTTGTGGCTTGAAATATGATACTAATATTTGTTAACTTTCATAACATAACAGACCTTCCTAATGAGTGTTCAGGAAGCGATTTAGATGGAGACATTTACTTTGTTTGTTAGGACTCATTAAGTAATTGGATCAGATGTTACAATTAAGGTAATTTTATTCATTTACTTTGTTTGTTAGGACTCATTAAGTAATTGGATCAGATGTTACAATTAAGGTAATTTTATTCGCTTATTCATACATCTAGGGATGGCAACGGGTCGGGTTCGGATCAGACCTGATCCGAACCCGATCCGAACTCTATAAGGCATTTACCGAACCCGATCCGATCCGAATGTGTCCGATCCGAGCTCCGATCCGAGCCCCGATCCGATCCGAAGCTCCGAATGTACCCGATCCGAGCTCCGATCCGAGCCCCGATCCAATCCGAAGCTGTCAGCTTTTTTTAAAAAAATCTAAGCTACAGTTCAGTCTGTAAAAAGGCTGTAAATCAACAAAATAAAACTCCAAACCATTACATTTTCAAGTTTTACTACAATCTCAAAACAATTCAAACAAACACAAATAAAAAATAGTTCACACACATTACATTCCAACAAATGTTCTTTCATAACCAAAAACATAAATACAAATAAGCCCTATTTTACATTGCAAACTCATCAGCTTTGTTCACCTCCTCCTCCTCTGTTAGATCCTTTTTGCTTTCATAACCAAAAACATCTTTCCAGCCTTGTTTACTCATCAGCTTTGTTCGCCTGTAATGTAAAATCATAACCCACCTCTTAATTTAATGAGAGAAACAATCACACTACTTTGTTAAGAATATTGGAGTATTATTTTTCACAAGTACACCAAGAAAGAACCCAGTCTGGAAAGGAACTATGATCCAAAATGCAAAGATCCAGAAGGAATCCTCACATTTACAAAGACATTATGACAAATTATCCTCCACTTTTAAAATGAATATATTATATTGCAAACGTAAAAACTTTTATTCAGAGGCTTTTGTAGCTTACTTGTTGACAATGCTTTTGCAAAACATCCACAGCTTTTTCTAAAGCATGAAGAGCCATTTTCTTCACCTGTAAAACAACACAATTTGGGAACCATGCATCAACAGAGGCATAAACTGCACTACACATCCAAAAATGAGGGTCCCTCATACATATATTTAAACTAATACATACACTAAATAACCAGAAAAAGAAACAACTGATACCACAAGACATTGATATGTAAAGCTGAATCATAGATCGTGACATGTCCAAGAGCGTGACAAGCTGCTACAGGAGTAAGGACTCCCAAGAGTTCCTTATCCACTGGCTGCAGGAAACATAGATCGCACTAAGTTAATAATGGAAGGTAACCCAATAGAAGTACTCCCTCCGTCCCTAAATGAATGTCAGTTTCTTCAAAAAAAAAAAAATCCCAAAATGAATGTCAAATTTTTGGGAAGTTACTAAATTCTCCCTCATCAAACAACAACTTCTAGTTTACTCGTACACTCATGATGCAATATGGTGAGATCACAATGGGGTGTTGTGTACTTATACTACTAAAAATGCACAAGATTAACCTTTTTACAAATGTCTCTCAAATTGAAATTTGGACATTCATTTAGGGAAGGGACGGGAGGGAGTAATAAAAAGTAGAGTCAATGAAACTCACAGCACGTTTTGGGAGGCCGATGGACCAACTGATTAGACAGTATACGACACCAACTAGAAGATGAATAACGGAGACAAAGCTGAAAATCAAAGAAATGAACCATTAATTATGATAAAAGTTATATCCTCAAAATCATTATTGATTGAATATGTTTAGCAAAGGAAGTTACTATGGATATGGAAAGTAATTGTACACCTTCTTGTTAAGTATATTGAAAATAACATTAAGGAAATACCTGTGCAAACGTAAACGTTATAATTAGCTTATAATTCAAATCATAAAATTACAGATGCGATGTGTATCGTCTTCTGTTAAAAAATTAGTACAGTCTTCTGTTGAAAATAATTTGCTTATAATTCAACAGATTATGAAATACAACATAGATGACAATGGAAACAGGACTTAACATTAGTACTACCACTACTGATAATTATGAAGATGAATCATCGCTTAGTATAGCAGTAGTAGAGGCACCTTAAAATCTTCAAGCAATCGATGAACGGGGAGAGAGAGAACGGAGGAGATTCGGCGAGGAAATGCGCCGTCGCTGTAGCAGAGGAGAGAAGAGCGGGAGAGAGCTGAGAGAGGAAGGAGGAGATTCACCTAGGCGCCGTGCAGGAGAGAGAGAGAGGAGCGGCGGAGCGGCGAAGCGGGGAAGGACCGGGAGAGATTGGGTGCCGCATAGAAGAGAGAAAAACAAAGCAGCAAGCCCTAAATTAAATCTATCAAAAACCCTATATTTTTCTTATATATACATATATGAAAATTGTAATTTCTTAAAAGATAAGGGGCTAAAGTATAAATTCAAACTTAGGTATATGTATTCGGGTCGGATCGGGTCGGATAGATTATATATGTACGTTCGGGTCGGGTCGGTTTCGGATCGGTCAGAATGTGCTACCGAACCCGATCCGAACCCGATCGAATCATAAAAAATTAAAATCATATCCGATTTTTTCGGATCGGATCGCCTTCGGTACGAATCGGGTTCGGTTAAATTGCCATTCCTACATACATCCGTGTTGTTTCAAAAAGCATCACATGTCCTACTTTTGATTTTTTTCGAGTTGCTATAGGACCATTCATAGTGTTGTCATGTCCTATACCAGTTGCTATAGGATCATTCAATGTCTTATAGCATAGGTATATGATTTTTTGAGGTCCTATATCACTTGATATAGGACCATTCAAAGGTCTTATAGCTTCGTATATGATGTTGTTAAGTCCTATACCAGTTGCTATAGGATCATTCAAAGGTCTTAATGCGTTGGTATAAGATTGTGTGAGGTCCTATACTACTTGCTATAGGACCATCCAATGGTCTTATAGCTTTGTATATGATGTTGTCAGGTCATATACCATTTGCTATAGGACCATTCAAAGATCTTATAGCTGTGTATATTATGTTCCCAGGTCCTATATCATTTGCTATAGGACCATTCAAAGGTCTTATAGCTTTGTATATGATGTTGTTAAGTCCTATACCAGTTGCTATAGGACCATTCAAAGGTCTTAATGCGTTGGTATAAGATTGTGTGAGGTCCTATATCACTTGATATAGGACCATTCAAAGGTCTTATAGCTTTGTATATGATGTTGTTAAGTCCTATACCAGTTGATATAGGACCATTCAAAGGTCTTAATGCGTTGGTATAAGATTGTGTGAGGTCCTATACTACTTGCTATAGGACCATCCAATGGTCTTATAGCTTTATATATGATGTTGCCAGGTCATATACCATTTGCTATAGGACCATTCAAAGGTATTATAACTGTGTATATTATGTTCCCAGGTCCTATACCATTTGCTATAGGACCATTCAAAGGTCTTATAGCTGTCTATATTATGTTCCCAGGTCCTATACCATTTGTTATAGGACCATTCAAAGGTCTTATACCTTAAGATATAAGATTAATAAAATATAAGAGTAATTATAGTCATATACCTTTAGTTATAAGACTAATTTTAGTCTTATTTTTTAAGGTATAAGACTAATTTTAGTTTTATACATTTAGGTGTAAGACCGATGGGGAGAGTGTATAAGACCGACGGAGTGGAGGTACTGTATAAGACAAATTTTCACATTTTAAAGAAAACGTAAAAATTTGTGGTTTTTTTTTTTACTCTTAAATTTTAAGATATAAGAGTAATTCTAGTCTTATACCCAAATATATACTTAATTAAATTTTGAATATTGAATCTCATTAATTGATTGTGAAATCTCATTTTTTTTAAATTAATTTTCCTTCAAAGTTTATACTAATGAAACATATTGCAAAAATAAACATAAACAAAGTATTGGCGAAGCGGTTAAGACTTTGGTTTATAGTGGAGGTTTAGAGTTCAAATCTCACACTCTACATTTTGATTCAATTTTTCTAAAATAACATAGAAGGAGGGGTATTCTAGGTATATTAATTACAGCGGGTTTCTGATGAATTTTTGATCTCGATTGGGTATTTATGGGTTTGTGATCTCACTTATGGGTCTTTAGGGTCCTTGGCTCATCGGCATGCGTGACTATCATGTATTTTTAACAAAATCGTTGACGGATGTGTGAATTAACTGAAGTATTAAAAACACTGTTATTTCAGAAGTGCCATCATTGGTTGCATGAGTGACTTAACTGGATTTCGTAACGAAAATCGTTATGAAAATAATATGGAGATGCGGGGTATCGATCCCCGTACTTCTCGCATGCTAAGCGAGCGCTCTACCATCTGAGCTACATCCCCATTGAAGGTAGAGTTGGATATTAGTTTTAAAATATTATTATTTCCTGAACGAAGTCTATAAAAGCCCACGATGTGAAATTCTTTGAAAAGTAACAGAGAAAATCTGAAAAAGGTGCATTGTAATATGGGGTTTCTGATTACCCAAATTCAATCCCTATTCTGGTTTGACTTTCTCATTCTTCTGCAACAATTTCATTAACGAGTCGAGTTCGAGTCGAGCTCGAGCCGAGCCCGAAGTATTAAAATTCATTCGAGCTTTTAACGAGCCGAGCTCAAACGAGTCGATCTCGGACAGAGCTCGTCGAACATACGAGCCGAACACGAGCCAGCTCGAAGAAAAAAAGCGAGCTTGAAAATCGGTTCGAGCTCGAGTTCACCTCGAGTCCACTCGAATTCGAGCTTTTTACGAGCCGAGCCCGAGCCGACTCGTTTCGTGTAACAGCCCTAAACAGAGTGGTTGGTGGCACGAGTGACTTAACTGGATTTCGTAACGAAATCCTCAAGAAAAATAAATGGAGATGCGGGGTATCGATCCCCTACCTCAAGCAAATCGTTAAATAATTAGTCCTTCACTGGGTTTCTTTAACAAAAATGTTAAATCATTAGTGACTTAACTGGGTTTCCTTAACAGAGTGGTTGGTGGCATGAGTGACTTAACTGGATTTCGTAACGAAATCGTCAAGAAAAACAAATGGAGATGCGGGGTATCGATCCTCGTACCTCTCGCATGCTAAGCGAGCACTCTACCATCTGATCTACATCCCCATTGTATATATATTAATATGAATCGAATACCGAATCGAATACGATGATATTCGATTCGATTCGTTTACACCCCTACGTGGAACGGGGGAGAGTATATACTCCCTCCGTTCCACTACAACTTTTTCAGTTATTGTTTGCACAATAATTAATAAAAAGTATAGTGAAATACTCCCTCCGTCCCACTTCAAATGGTCCAATTTCCTTTTTTGGGACGTCCCACTTCAATTGGTCCCTTCCATAAATTGAAAGTTTTCCATATATTTATACCCTTATCATCTCCACATATTTACAAAAAAACCACAATATTCCTCCCACTCATTCTCTCTCCTATTAAATATTTTTAACTTTTACATTCTCTCTCCTATTTCCTACCACACATTTAACTTTTACATTCTCTCACCTCTAATTTCTACCCACTTTATTCATTTTTCTTAAAAATCGTGAAATAAACCAAGGGACCATTTGAAGTGGGACGGAGGGAGTAGGTGTTATTAGTATAAAAAGTGAGGTAAGAGAGAGAAAATGGGATATAAAAGAATAATTGAATTGTTGTTGTGAGTATGACATGTGGGTCTTATTCATATAAAAATAATAAAACATTTTCATTTTAGAAAGTGTGTACTTTGTAATGGACCCAATGAGAAAAATGTGTAGCTTGTAATGGGTCGGTGGGAGTATATATATATGGAAATTGCAATATTGTACCCCGAAAATACCCACACATTGGACCTATGAACATAACAACCCCTAGACTTGTTGCAAGCGAAGGCATGGATGACTAACATGTATTTTTAACAAAATCGTTGACGGATGTGTGAATTAACTGAAGTATTAAAAACACTGTTATTTCAGAAGTGCCATCATTGGTTGCATGAGTGACTTAACTGGATTTCGTAACGAAAATCGTTATGAAAATAATATGGAGATGCGGGGTATCGATCCCCGTACCTCTCGCATGCTAAGCGAGCGCTCTACCATCTGAGCTACATCCCCATTGAAGGTAGAGTTGGATATTAATTTTAAAATATCATTATTTCCTGAACGAAGTCTATAAAAGCCCACGATATGAAATTCTTTGAAAAGTAACAGAGAAAATCTGAGGTTTCCCATGGCAGAAAATCTGAAAAAGGTGCATTGTAATATGGGGTTTCTGATTACCCAAATTCAATCCCTATTCTGGTTTGACTTTCTCATTCTTCTGCAACAATTTCATTTTATTTTCCTGGACCTCTTCACTTTCAGGTAAAACCTCTTGCAGTTTTGACCCATTTCATTTTTCTTCACTGAATTCAACTTGGTATGAACTATTAATTAGTATTTCAGTGTTTTTTGATGTTTTAATTGATTCTGCGTTGAAAAGATGTGATTTTTATATGTTTATCTACTTGGGTTTTCTGTGGGGTGGTGTAAATTTGAGTGGTTAGGCAATGTTGTATGTGATTTTGATGGGTATGTCTTGATTTTCTTGAGAAGAATGTTTTCATTTATACGTGGAATGACAAATTAATCTGTGATTGAAAAGCACGTAAACAAGCACTAAACTCGATTTGTTATCTGCATTAATGTATTTCCATGCAAGTTTATTAAATTTTAGATTGATTGAACCTTGAAGAGAATTCTATTTCATACATAAATGTTTGAATTCATTCTACATTAGATAGATATGTCATTTATTTGTTTATCTATTTGGGGTTTTTGCGCTGTGGTGTAAAATTGAGGGCTTTGGCAATGGGGTATGCGCTTTTTGTTAGTATGTCTTAATGTATCGAGAAAATTGTTCCGATTATGTGGAGTAACAACCTATCTGTGAATCGGAAAAGCATAAAACAAGTACTGAATTCAACTTATCTTTATTTCCAGGCAGGTATAATTACAATTATCTGTTTTATGTTCATTTTGTATTGAATAGAAGTGACTTTATTTGTTTTATATGTGTGGGTTTTCCCGGGATGCTGTGAAATTGAATGTTTAGATGATGGTGTTATGCGACTTTCTGATGGTTATTCTCTTATATTTGTTGAGGAGAATGATGGGTAAGAATTTATTTATCCATAAGAATGTTACTATCATATGTGCAATAATAAGCGAGTCTGTGAACGGAAAAACAAGATAAATACAAGCAGAAACAAGAACACAAGGATCTATCACTGTTCTTCTTTGTGTTTGCCTCTCTTTCTCAAATAAAAAAGTATTACAACGAAGTATGGTGTTGGGAAGAAGGGCTCCAACACAACCCAAATAAATTTTCTTCAAGATGCTTGCATATTCATTTGCAGAATTGCGGCTCCATCTTTGATAGGGAGTTGATTTGAAACTTGAAATAGTTCTCAATATAGATGATAAGGCATGAGTCATATTGGATGTATACAATGGAACGATATGTGTTGATTTTCTCTGTATCTCAAATTCACCTCCATCCGAGTCATAAATTAGAATTCATATGCTTGTTAAATTTGGGTGAGAATGAGGAATACCAGTACTGCAATGATTTGTCTTTCAGATGGGGATCGATGTTTGATGGAGTAAAATATTTGACTTTTCGAAGCCCCATTTTATGGTGTTGCTGTTGAGTCTAATAGACCTTAGAATGTTCGGTAATTGGTGTTTTGAAGTTATCATACTCCGACCCCGTAGTAAAGTGTTTTTTTTTTTTTGAGATGTAACAAATGGGTACCATCATATATGGTCACTCTTTAAGAGTCTCATTTTTAGTTGTTAAGCTCACTTGTCATTGATAAGTCAAATTCTCTGTTGGAGAAATTGTTTCTTCTTATATGCTTCTTGCTACTTGAATGTTTAGTCCTTCACATGGCTAAAAATTTCTATTTAACTGCTTGTTTTTTCTTTAGTATGCAACTAATGATGTTCTTGGACAATAAAACTTCAATTGAACAACATTAAGTGGAAGCTGATGACCTTCGATTTAACTATTAGTACTATAATCAATTACGTAAAAGGACTTAGAAGGGCGGATGTAAGAAAACTGTATTGGGATCATCCGCTATAAATAGTGTACCATGAATGTTATTCATTGATGATAGGTAAACTGTCATTAGATGCCTAGATCAAGGTTCTTCTTTTGCTGTATGTTTGACTTAAATTTTACTCAATGATTGGCTCATTTTGAGAAGTTGACGTGTAGGCTTTCATACAATTTCTAATTCTCGCATACTTCATTGCTGTTCTGTTCTAAGTAATCATTGACCTTTTCTGTATAGATCTCTTTAAAAATTTCAAGTGCTTTTACTTTTTCTTAAACCTTGAAATTTTGTAAATGACATTTTTATGATCAAGTGTCTAGAACCTATATCACTTGGACTTGGGTGTGGCAGATCAGGTGTCAGAACCCCCTAGCTTATGATGTTGTGCTAAATATAAACCACCCACGCCCATGACATGTCATCTCTAATGAAATGCTGGGTTCAGTAATGTGTGTAGAAGTAATAATCTACTTTACCGTTATTGCCTTAACCATTATTAATTAATAATAAATGGTAATCTCAGGTTTACCAAGCTCACAATGAAGAGATTTGAGGGTGAGTCATCGCGCCAAAAGGCATACAACAAGCGCAAGGACAAAATTATCAGAAAGGCCCAGGAATTAACAACTTTATGTGAAACCGATCTTGCTCTCTTGTTGTTTTCTCCTGATGGTCAGTTAACTAGCTTTGGCAGTAATGGAAGGTTGGTACCAGGGAATAGGTAATTATTATTCTTTTATACTTCCGTTTCTTTTTCCATATTCTGAACCCACCCTTTTTTCTTTTACTTTTCATTGTAGGGTTGAGGACACTTTCATTCGTTTCCTTGAGCTAGCTGACGAATATAAGAGAGGGTATGGTTGTCTCCTTCTAATATAACTTTCGACTTATGTGGCCTGTGCTGATTCACTTATGTAACTTGCTTCTGACCTTTCATTTTTCCCCGTGTTCAATAATTGTGACAGACCTATTCAGAATGCAGAGGTACTGAAAATCTCTCTCCTTCTCTCTCTTTCCCTCTTCCTCTCTATCTCTCTCCATATGTATATACATACATACCCAGCTATATATATATATATATACGTTACCATAACACCCAATTAGACTATCAATTCTTAACTTAATGGTGAATCAATATTCAACCAAAGCAAGTAGATCCGCATACTCACATCACATTTTTAAATGCGTGGCTATGCATTTGAACAAACTCACAACGCATCCAATGATGGTGGCTATGTTCAAAATGGGATAATCTTACATTAAGAATTGAAAGCCTTTTGAGTAAATTTATAATTTAGAAGTAACATAATACTCTAGAATCTTAATTAGAGTATGAAAATAATTCAAGAACACATGATGAACATGGAATCTTTTCAAGAAATAAAAGCATAAGGCTTTACAAGAAACTCAAACTCAATCTAGTATATGAGCAGGCTCTGATACCAATTGTTGGAACAAAAACGATCCATCAAACCATGAACCGACTCACAACTAGATTAAGAAGAGAAGGAGAAGAAGAAGAAGAATAATACGGAAGCGTGTACCTTGTGATTCCATGATTGTGTTCTTGATCTTGTTCTTGAATAAATGAGAAAGTAGGGAAGAGTAGATCTTCTAAATGATAAGTGCCCTTAATCTCTTTAATCTTCAATTACTTAGGAAGAGTTTTGACTGAATGAGAAATGATGTAACTAGTAGATTCATAGGCTTGATGGATAGGCCTTTATATAGGAATCCAAGGGGCACTTCATTTAGGGACTACACCCTTTCATAAAGATGATGGTGTGAAGTTACCATTATGCCCATCATTTAATGGTACTTACACCTAATGGAATTCTACACATTTTATCTATACTTTAACATTATTAAATGATTATAACAAATGGAATTAAATAACACATATTAATTAATCCATGTTCTAACATAGTCTAGAAGCGCATGAGTCTAGTTAGGTAATCCCTTAACTAGTATATTAGAGATGTGAATCAAATTCACAGTTTGGCTTTAGCCGGAGAGGTGTTTGAACAACAAAGGTTGGGTATGAATTGGCTTGTATTGTGATAGTTTCTCCATAAGGGCCTGGGATCTCCATTTCTCAAGGTTGAGTGTCCGCTATAAGTTCTTTTGTTGTGGGTTTTAAACCCATTCCCTTTAACAGATTATACAGTTGATCTCGATTTATATCTTTGGTAAACGGATCCGCTAAGTTATCACATGACTTTACATAATCAATAGTGATAACGCCATTCTTGATCAACTGTTTAATGGTATTGTGTCTACGACGAATATGTCTAGACTTACCATGATGTTCTACACCTTTTCCTATTTCTCATTGTCATCACAATGCCTTAGGTTATGTAGACACAAACTTATTCCACAAAGGAATATCTTCCAAGACCATTCAACTTACATAGGAATTGTAATCTTTAATCATAAGTATATCTTCAAGTACACCAAGTACTATGATTATACTATTACGGTGATTGATTACAATTACAATTAGACCTTGAGTCTATCTAGAATGATCAGTCCCTTCGAGTGATCAAATTCTTCTATCGGTCAGTTTCTTCAAGTGGTTATTATCTCCAGACTTGTTTCGACTTCCCAGTATTCGGTATCTCTAAGTGGTTTGACCTCCTTAGAGTCTACCTTTCAGGAATCTACTTTACAGAGATTACCTCTCAAGATTCTACCTTACTAGAGTACACCTCTCAAGAATCTATTTGAACTTTCGAAGTACTTTTCAAGATAATGGGATTTTGATAGGACTATTCCTTCTGATGTTCTAGAAATCTTTATTTCTAATATGACATCGGCTAATCCCATATCTTTCATGTCAAAGTTCTTCTTTAACATGTCTTTGGTATCAAATGATTCAGATGTTCCTTTAATGTAGACACATTTGTCACATTCATTAATCTTGAATCCATTTGATAACATAGTTCTATCGAACTTCTCATGCCACTAGTTAGTTGCTTGTTTTAGTCCATATGAATACACAAGTAGATCCAACACGGTTGTGCGACATAGAACGCTCTGTTGTGTCAATGGGATAATCTTGCATGAATCATAATGTCCTTTTGACAACTAGCCTGGCTTTATACTTATCAACAGATCCATAGGCTTTATACTTTCTTTTAAGAATCCAATTGCAACCTAATGGTTTGCAACTTGGAGGAGATCTACCAATTCCCAGAGCATTATGGATTTTGTCTCACTTTGTTAATAGCCTCTTTCCGTAACGAACTATCCGGACTAGATAACGCTTTCCATGTGATTCTTTGGTTCGTTTTCCAACATAAATGATAGAAAATCAGGACCAAAAGACTTTTCCACTCTTGCCCTTTACTACGTCGTCTAGGTCCTTCATCTTCTACTTGAGATGGACCGTTTTGTAGTCTAATATTTAAAGGTTTCATCCTTGGCACATCTAGTTTTTGCAACCCAACGGTTCGCATAGGAAGATCAACCATCTTCCAAAATAGAATAGGATGCATTATTACTGTTATCAATTATTTACTTGAGTTTCAATTTATTTTCCATCTTAGAGAATTTAGAACCAAAGAATTAGTAACTTTTGTCCTCCAACTACATCTTGGTTCTTCTTCTTATTAAGAAGACCACCATAGTTTCTATAAATTTCCTATCATTTCAAGGAAATATATTCTCGAAAAGAATATAACGTGTCTTGCTTAAGTATTTCTACTTTAGCCAAATACCCCCACATTTGAGGTATTTATAAAACGGCTTATGAATATTTCATAATTCGTCATCATTGAATATTTCCTTTCTAAGGATCCATTCTTTTAGCATTACTTGAGGTTTAACAGTTTCTGTTAATACTAGAAGTTCATATCAATAGAACTTATGTATTTAGCTTGTACCCCCACACTTGAGGTGTATCTCCACATATCAAATATTTTATGAATATCCTAATTCATATTTAATACTTTCCTTTTATGTGAAGTCATTTAATTGTAATAACCATGTTATCTCCTGACAACATAGTCATAACTATGTTCAAGTGAGGTCTCTTCAACCTTGGTCTCTTCAATCATTTTGTTTCGAAGAATACCATATTGCCAATGGAAACGTAATCCATGGTTTTGGGTCCTATCTTAACCTCCTTAGGTTTAGATATTTCTACCTTTGCTAGGTATACCCACATAAGACGGAACTTATCAATAAGGAGTTCACCATCTCCTTTAAAAGTTCTGTCTTTCCTTTTTTTTTTTTGTGATTCAATTGATTTGAGTGTGTAAGAAGCATTCGTTTGATAAATAAGTGTTAGCGTCCCAACAATTATTTTTCAAACGGTACTACATACTAACCACCTCTATCACTACGTAATTCTTAATTGTTAATTAAGATGAATCACAAACCTTATTGTTTACTTAAAACTTTAAGGTTTTACTTTTACTTTTCCAAAAGATGAACTTTGCATTATCAAATGTAATCATAAATAGAAGTAATGAGCTATCTATTTACTATCTCTGGTTTGAACTGATTTCTACAAAAGAAATCACAATTGATTTACGAATCAAACTTCATCTTAGGTAGTAATTTTAAATTAACTCGTCGACTTAGTGAATTTAAATTTACACGACCTAATTGAACACGTCATAACAATTGGAACACTTCAAACCAAGTAAATAAAATTTGAAATTTTATTCTTCGCACTTAGGCGGATAAAACATTTACAATTCAAGTTAAGGAGTCCTTCAACAAGGTACCCTTTACTAACACAATAACCACATTTGGTCAGTTCAAAACTTATCCCGATAGACTAAGTTGCTCGAAGTTCAATGGAACATTTCTATCTTCATTCACATTGGCTTGAAGAGGGTTTCCACCTTGGTTGTTGATTCTATGATGTCGACATTCCCTAGTCATATGTCCGGGTTTGCCGCAATTAAAACAACTACCTTTAACCTTCTTGGCGGTCCTCTTCACTTTCCCGGTGTTCTTTCTCTTGTTTCCGGTACTTCTTTCCACCAAGTTCACTTGCGGTCTTTTAGTCACAATACACATAGTATTGTGCATCTCGAGAAAGTCCCAAAGTTCTCTCGCGGTCTTTATGCCACAACACACTTTGTATTGTGCATAATCCAAGCCATTAAGAATATAATTGCGACACAAGAAATCGCTGTGATTCCATGTATCCAAATCATTCTTTGCTTTGGATTCATCCTCGTCGGATATCAATGGTGGATATTCCCAAAGAAAATGCACCAATTTTAATGTTGTCAAATAGACCAACATTTTCTGTTGCCACCTCTTAAAGTTCATCCCGGTAAGAATACCCGGTCTTTCCGCATGTACGAACACATGAGACGGAGGGAGAGCATTAAGAGGTGCAACCCTTGAGGTTTCACCAGAAGGAGGTTTTTTACCATGAACCGAGTGAGATGGTGTAGTAGCGGGTGCAACATGGTTGAATGTAGCGTCACCTTGAGAAGGAGGCGTAACATTCCCTTGACTGGATGAGGAGACGTCTTTCTCATTTGCCATCTCTTGAAGATCTTGAAGAAGCAAAAATAACTTTTTACGATTGTTGGACTTTTGGTAGGCTTCTCAAGAACTTAACTAGAATCTTAACAGAAAAAAGATAACGGAGATTGGAAACAAAAGAAATCAAGTCGAGTCTTGTATTTAATACAATCTCCGTAAGAAGTTATTACCCCGCACAGGTGCTTACGGTTTGAATGGCAATCTTCTAGTAAGATAAAACGACTTACAAGTAAATGATAGGAGCACTCCAAATCAATTACTCTAACGAACAACACTTTGTTTTGAACTTTGGACTTTGAAGGATTGAGTGCAACAATATGCAATGATTTGGGTATGTTAATCTATCTTACTAGAGGGTAGGAAGGGTCAAATGACTGTGTATTTGAATTGAAATTCGGAGGGGAAGTATATAAAGAGAGTCAAAGGGTTTGGTGACTTTTCCCTTGAAAAGTCACAACTTTTCGGGTATAACAGCACTTGCACGGCCGTGTCCAATGAACTGCACGGCCGTGCAAGGCAATATGCACGGTCGAGTTCATGGCTCAGCACGGTCGAGTGGCAAGGCAAGGCACGGTGCACGGCCGTGTCCTAGGCACTCGCACGGCCGTGCAAAAGCTTCTTCAGCCTGCTCGTCAGCCCTTTAGCCACAACAAGTCCAAACCAATTTTGGGACCAACCCAAATCACATTTTGACCCAATATTTAAGTTACAAATCATTTGTCATTAATTTCTCATTCACACGGAAATGGTTTTGAGACATTAAATGAGTTATATAATCTACAACAAATGTAGATTACCATTTGTAACTAGTTTCGTTAACAAATAACGAACTTTCGTTAGAAACCTAGGTCAACGTTAAGTTAAACTTAACTTTCCGTTACCCATTTCCAACAATAAGGTAACCACTGTGACTTTGGCATCATGGATCCCACCCATTCGAAACATCAATGCTATTGCGGTAGAGCCTAGCAGGGCACCTGTTTGGGTGGTCATGCAGTGGCCGTACTTTATTATAATGGTATTTCTAGTAGATGTCAGAAAATTGTTTAATCGTTGGTTGTTGGTTGTTGGTCGTGATAAATGAAATTCTCTTTAAATGAGACACTGCACTCAACCAATTATGAATAAAGATAAAAGTGATAGTTTTCTTTTTCTTCTTTGCAGGACAAATGGCTAGGAAAACGTATTGTGGGGCAAGGCAGTGGTAGCTATGAGGTAAAAATCTATAAAGCCATGTAAATTATTCTTCATGATTCAAGTTTAGTAAGCTTTACCTCAGTTAGAGGATGGAACTGGAAAGGAAATCCAAATGTGGAAAAATGAAATGTGAACTATAACAAGTACTCCCTCTGTCCCGAAAAGTTTGTCCCACTTTGACTTTCATGGTCAACTCAATTGAACTTTGATCATAAATTTATTAAAACCTAATCATCCATATTCAATTCTAAAAATTGTTATTCATAGTTTTACTTATTGTGAATTAATAACAATTTTTAGAATTGGATAGGGATAGCTAGATTTTCATAAAGTTGCGGTCAAAGTTTAATTGAGTTGATCATGAAAGTCAAAGTGGGACAAACTTTGGGACGGAGGAAGTAACACTCCAAATAATCTGCCTAAAAGTGATTACCTTAATCAATATTCTCATAGTTATATTGTGCCAACAGTGAGCTTTGGCACAATACCAAGATTGGTTGAACTGCGACGTAAGCATCATTGGATTGTAAGTTCTAAAATGGCCTCTTGGTTGAAGAACCTAGTCAGGGCCAACGTAATCTTGAAGCTTGTACTATGTAGGTTTTTTCATATAAAGAATGCTTCCCAAACCATGTACTCCCTATGTCCCAAAATGAATGTCCAAAAAAAAAAAAAAAATTCAAATTTTCTCTTAATCGAGAGCAAATTTGAAATATTTTTGGATTTAAACATTTTGGGACGGAGGGAGCATCCAATTGTTATGTTGCCTTATTATGCTATAAGATCATTATGTGCAAAAATTTAGACAAAATTGAGACTTCATGATGAAAATTGATAAAAGTTTATCTCTGTTTGTGGATGATTGGAAGAAGGAAATATTCGAAAGACGCTTATGACAATTGAAGTAAAAAAAGTGAGAAATTTTCTTCCGTATGTTGTGTGGTATTTCCTAATATATGTCACAAAATTCTGGAATGAATGGTTAGTTGACAAACTAAATAAAATTCTGAATAGGGAGACACTGCAATCAGCAAATGGCAATTGAAGTAAAGTGATAATTTTTGTTCCTCCTTTTCATGTCAGGATAAGTTGCTTGCCAAACAGATTCTGCAGCAAGCCAATAGCAACTGTGAGGTAATAAAACATATTAAAATGACATACTTCTTTCATGATTCGAGCTCATAATGCTTTTTCTCAGCTGTGGGTGGTTCATAATGCGTGTACATACAAGTTCACGCATTCTGTGCTTTCAAATACTCGGCCGGATTAACTTGATTGATATTACCTTACGTATTTAGTTGGCCTCTTGTCTTAAATATGGAATATGCTACTCCCGCAATTATTCACTCGCCCCTTAATGAATGTAGGCAGGTTTATGAAAATATTTGACTCTATGTGAACTTCTAATTAATATTGTGTAATCACCTTCCAGTGATGTGGGATTAAATTTATTTCTATCTCACAACTAAAAGAGGTACCACAATTGGCTAAGTCACTTTCTAAACAACAAAATGACACTTTTTGGGACATCCCAATATGGAATATGGACTCTATTTTTGGAAGGACGGGGTAATAATCTAGCCCAATATTTACGATAGTGTCAAGTACAAAATCTGCAATTATTCACTCGCTCCTTAGCATGAAACTATATAAAGTGTGGATCCTATGTAAACATATATTGTTAGATATGCTGATTCATGTACACCATTATCTTAACAAAACTAGTAATTACTTCTGGGCACGCGTGGAGTGCCATTGTCCTTGTATATAATAATACTGGCGGTGTTTTACATTATTTATGTTTTAAAAATAAGAAGATTTCAAGTGGTCAGGCACGAGCCACTCGTGAACATTTTTTCGGTTAACATCTTGCCAGATATGCTCATGTATATAGCCATGGTGAATTTTTTTTTCATAAAATACTCATTTCTTTCCTTTCAAAATTTGTAGAGAGTTGCTGATGACATGAAATGTCCAGTTCCCTTTGCTGACCAATCTGCAAATACCATCAAAAGAGGGTAACATATTATGTCTAAGATTCATTTGGAGCAGTTTTTATTTTATGCCGTTCATAGTTATTCAAGTTCTAAACTTCAGGCAGACTTACCAGATAATTGAAGTGATTTCAAATCTTATTTTCCTTCTTTTGGAGATTCTCATTTTATGGAAATTCTAGTTGGATGAGGTTGGTTTCAAACTAAGGGGTGTAATGGTGAAGGCGTCTAAGTGAGCGTGTGAGGGAGGGAGAATACTACGAGCCTCCTTCTATATCTCTATAATATTCCATTTCTTACTTGGTCAACTTCAGATTAGTTTATTTCGAATGACTTTCAAAATCAGGAACTTGAATACTACGAGAGATGGTCATTTTTCCTGTTTGGCCAACTCTTACCTTGGCTCAAAGTTTTGGATGTCTCGTTTCCTGTGATTTTTCTGTTTGCTCTTGAAATTATATTTTTTTATGCAAACGTAATCTGAAAAAGCTAGGATCTTCTGTAGTCGAGAGTTTCATCCTGTCCATGGTGCTTAATGGTTGGCTGTGGATACCTAGGCCCATGAATTCTTTTTTTTTTTTAATTTTTTTTCCACTACTCACACACACATGCACGCACAGAAGCGCTTAGGAGATAAATCCTAGGGAGAGAAAGCCTTCCCTCTAACTTCTAGGGGGATCGAACCCATGATCTCCAGGTTGAAAGCCATGAGCTCAAGCCAGCAGGCCAAATCCCCATGTGCTAGGCCCATGAATTCTAGTTCTGGGTACTTGTATGCAAGTTGTTCTGTTGTTCATTTACATTCCACCTTCGAGCCCGTGGTATCTGAGATGTCCAAGGAATCCAATTTTCAACTCTTGAGTGTTTTGGCAGGTCAAGGGCGAGCCTTGGCGCAACGGTTAAGTTGCTCCTTTGGTGACCATAAGGTCACGGGTTCGAACCTTGGCGAACAGCCTCTTGGCAATTGTCAGGGGAAGGCTCTAGCAAATGGTTCCCTCTCCCAACCCCCGCTTGGCGGGGAGCGCTTGGTGCACCGGGGTTTGCCCCTGTTGTGAATTTGGTGCCCCCCCGTTGCAATCTAGACAAAGAATCAATAAACTCACACTCACAATATCACAAGAAACACACACACAAGAACACAAGAGTTGTTTACCCGGTTCATTCACCAACTCGTGAACTACGTCCGGGGGCAATTGTCAAGCCAATATGTATTAGACACCTTCTAATATGTTGCTACAATCAACTACAATGTGTTCTAGGCCGAAATTATGCTTATATAGTTATACAAGGAAGCCCTAACTCAGTTTAAGAAGAGATACAATCGAATTAGGAAACAAATCAAATCTGCAGCACAAAGATCGGGCTTAGCGCGGCCGCCCTCCTTGACAGAAGCTTCATCACCCACGGAAGACCTCCCAGCGCGGTCGCTCTCCACCACGAGCGCGGCCGCTCTTGTCAACAGAAGTACCTCCGAGATTTTCCTCCTTCGTCTCACCGACTCCTCCGACTTAGGCCCCTTTTCTTCCTTGTAGTTTAGGACTCCAATCCCAACAATCTCCCACCGGAGACTAAACTAACAAACATAAAATCACCCATCAACTCCCACCACGGAGTAAAGACCTTCGAACACATTTCCCCCTTCATATTGGCTTGACGCTACCTCTCCTCTCCTCAAGTAATAAGGCGAGTTGAAACCAAGCGACGTTTCAACCTCTCCGTGTTAGATCGTTCTTGCCTCCCCAAATCAGGCTTCTACCTTGATTTCTCGCATGATCTAACTTCGCCTTCTCCCTCCAGACCCACCTTCCTCGCAATGCTTCCCCTTGAAACTTGGACACACCTTGTTTCTTGCATCGTCTGCTTTCGGTCTGATTCCGCTCTCTGTTAGGGCCCTTGGACATCCACACCACGTTGATCAACTTTGAGTCCCCCCCAACATACCGTTTCTTGATGTCTCCCCTTTTCACACCAACAGGCCGGTTCTTTAGCCTCTTGCTCCCACCGGAACGAATGTCGACATTGTAGGTAGAGTACAACATCTTCCCCTTATCCCCATGAGCCAACACCTTAGCCCCTTTTGTGACTTCCCAAGACCCACCAATGAAAGAAACACCATACCCTTCACTGTCAAGTTGTCCCACAGAAATCACCCTTCTCCTCAAATCTGGAACATGCATCACGTTGTGTAGTTATAAAACAGCCCCGTTAGGTGTCTTCATCATCACATCCCCCTTACCTTTGATCTTCAATGGTTGACCATCACCAAGATAGAGAACCCCAAAATCTCCAAGCAGATCAGCTTTGATTCCCGCATCCCCACTAAGCATGACAAGAAGCTCCAGAATCCAACACCCAAATCTTCACCCTTGACCGCTCCTCCCCTAGGATTAATACATCACCACCATCATCCACCACGTTAGCACCACCATCTTTCTTTTCCCGGACAGTCATAACTGATATGCCCCAATTCACCACAATTGTAGCACTTGACCTTTTTCCCCTTTTTAGGTCTTCTCCTATTTCTCTCTACCCTAAGTGCAGCCCCATCTATGGAAGATTCTCCCCTTTTCTCTTTCCTTCGCAACTCCTCTTGAAGGATGAGATCTCTAACCTCCGTATACACCAATGTTGTTTTCGACGTACTAATCGTTGTGACAAAGAACCTCCCAACTATCGTGCATGACTTTAGTAGAAAACAAGCTAGCACTTCATCGGAGAAAGTAATATCAACATTTTTCAATTGGTCCACCATACCTTTGAAATTGCCGATATGACTTGCCGCCGTCTCGCCCCCTCGACATCTTCGCATTCGCAAACCTCTTTATCAAATGCACCTTATTGATATTCGACGGCTTCTCATACATGTCCGATAGCGTTTGTAAACTCCACCGTTGTCTTGGCCTCCATAGCGTTCCGTGCAACGTCGCTGCTAGGCACTCCTTACCGCTCCTAACGCTTTCCGATCCAACGTCTCCCAATCCCCTTGTGACATGTCTTCGGGCTTCGCCTTCAAGGGTCCATGAAGATCCTTACAATAAAGGTAGTCTTCAATCCTTGTCTTCCAAAACGTGAAATTCACACCGTTGAATTTCTCGATTGAATTCTTCATCTTACTGCTTCACCAAAATCCCCAAGAACGCGATTCAAAAGATCAACTAATGAAACTTTGAATCCTCCGAACCAATGCTCTGATACCAGTTGTTGTGAATTTGGTGCTCCCCCGTTGCAATCTAGACAAAGAATCAATAAACCCACACTCACAATATCACAAGAAACACACACACAAGAACACAAGAGTTGTTTACCCGGTTCATTCACCAACTCGTGAACTACGTCCGGGGGCAATTGTCAAGCCAATATGTATGAGACACCTTCTAATATGTTGCTACAATCAACTACAATGTGTTCTAGGCCGAAATTATGCTTATATAGTTATACAAGGAAGCCCTAACTCAGTTTAAGAAGAGATACAATCGAATTAGGAAACAAATCAAATCTGCAGCACAAAGATCGGGCTTAACGCGGCCGCCCTCAAGGCCAGCGCGGCCGCCCTCCTTGACAGAAACTTCATCACCCACGGAAGACCTCCCAGCGCGGTCGCTCTCCACCACGAGCTCGGCCGCTCTTGTCAACAGAAGTACCTCCGAGATTTTCCTCCTTCGATCTCACCGACTCCTCCGACTTAGGCCCCTTTTCTTCCTTGTAGTTTAGGACTCCAATCCCAACAACCCCTTTTAGTGTTTTGGCAGGTCAACGAAGTATACAAAGCTCATTCCACATAGAATACCCATTCAAGGAAAAAACAAGAATGTCCTTTTCTTCTTTTTGAAGATGGATTAGTCTTTCTTTAGTAGCATAGAAAGTTTTTCATAAATCTCGTTCCATTTCCTAACCATTCCATGTTTGTAAAGAACAATAGAATGAGAAACCAGAGTTCTTTCTAGTTTCATTTCCATTCTAGCATCAGATTCAATTCCGTTCTAGTTTCATTTTCATCTTTTGGAAGATGGATTAGTCTTTCCTTGGTAGCATAGAAAGGTACTCCACATCATGCAATACTCGTTTTGTTGTGCTTCCGCCTTTCAATGTGAAGTGCAGATGTTTCCCTATTCCAGCGGACTGAATTTCAGATTTCATCCAGGTCCAATTTGGGGCATCAGAATGGATAAAAGAGAGAGCAAGCCCGTTATTCATATGTTACCTCTTCCGATTTTATTTTATTTTTTTTGATTGAAAATTTTGTTATTAAATTTTTCTTTTTTTAATGGAGGGGTGGGGAAAAGGTTAAATGCACAGCTTAGTCTAACATTTCACCAGGCGTGGGCGCCCTCGTAAGAATCCAAACCCGCATATGAATACCCACCTCAGCAACGACTTGATCCAAGCCCAGAAGGGTTGCGACATGCAAGGAAGCCAGCATTCTTCAATGATAAACAAACAGATTCTGCAGCAAGCCACTAGCAGCTGTGAGGTGATAAAAAATATCACTCCCTCCCAAAATAATGTCCAAAAAGATTTCAAATTGTTCCTGATCAATCAAGAGCAAATTTGAAATTTTCTTGGACATTCATTTTGGGACGGAGGGAGTAAGATAATAAGAGAGGACATACTTCTTTCGTGCTTCAAGTTCACAATGATTTGTCTCAGCTGTGGATGGCTCAGGAAACGACGTCCACATGAGAAAAGGCATTAATTTACAAGTTCACGCATTATGTGCTTTCAAATACTCGGTCTTTGATGATTAACATGATTGATATTATCTTAGTAATATAGTGCTAAAAGTAAGCTTAGGCACTATGGTCTGACTTATTACTTGAGCATCATGGTTCCAACACTGTTGTGCAATCGCAGCGGAAGCAAGAACACAAAACTAAGAACACACACAAGCAATTAATCGGGAAATCGAAAGAGAAAGAGAAGAGATTAATTGGGGTTTTGAAGCCTCCGTTTCTGTATTTTATTTGCTCAAAATCTGTACCAAGTCTTACTAGGTTACAGGCGAATATATATATGTATTCCCACAAACCTAGCCCTACTTAGATAATAAAGACAACAGAAACCCACGGCCCAAAAAACCCCCCAGCTTGAGGTGCACGCCTCAAGCCCACCAAGCGCCCGCCTGGCAATGTGCAATGCCAGGACCAACCTTCTGCCGCTGAGGCGGCCGCACCAAACTCTCCCAGGCGTCCGCATCAAACCAAAGATTGCCAAGGCCAAACTCCGGTCCTCCGGTGCGCGCTGGGAGCCTGGGGTGAGGCGCACGCCTCAATCCCCTTTGCAGAATCGAGCCACAATCCTACAATCTCCACCTTGGCGAGTATTCACCCAACCCAACAGAAGATACAAGGAACCAGCTCGAACCACCCCATCTCTAACAACTCGAGATGTGCAACAAGTCCAAACAATGCTTGAACTTGTCTGAGTGCAGGCTTCGTCAACATATCCGCAACATTCTCTATGAGTGTGAACCTTTTCTAGCACAACCTCACCCACATATCAATCAACTCCCGAATCTTATGAAACCAGAACATCAATGTGCTTCGACCGTTGATGATAAATGTGATTCTTCGCTAGAAATATCGCGCTTTGGTATCCGTCACAAAGCAACTTCACTCCACCTTGCTCAATGCCCAACTCGTTGACCAAACCCCGAAGCCATAAGGCCTCCTTTGCAGCTTCAACCGCTGCCATATACTCCGCTTCCGTTGTAGACAATGCAATGATAGATTGGATCATAGATCTCCAACATATGGGTCCACCACCAAGAGTAAACGCATAACCCGTAGTCGACCTCCTCCGATCCAAGTCACCCGCATAATCTGAATCAACATACCCCACAACAGAAAGCTCCTCACTCTTACCTCCAAACATGATGCCATAATCCATAGTGCCCTTCAAATATCTCGAGAATCCACTTAAGCGCTTCCCAATGCTTTGTTGCCCGGATTCGCCATATACTTGCTAACCACACTAATGGCTTGCGCCAAATCTGGCCTCGTGCAAACCATAGCATACATGAGACATCCCACTGCGCTTGCATAGGGAACCTTTGACATCCTCTGAATTTCTTCAGTCGAACTCGGGGAATCTGAGGCAGATAAACAAAAATGACTCGCCAATGGTGTCTTCACAGGTTTTGCATCCCGCATATTGAACCTCTCCAACACCTTCTCCACATAGCCGGCTTGAGACAACCACAATCTTCTAGATTTCCTGTCTCGGCGAATCTCCATCCCAAGAATCTTCTTGGCTTCCCCCAAGTCCTTCATATCAAACTCTCTACTCAACAAGGCCTTCAACTGATTGACCTCGTTCTTACTCCTACCCGCGATAAGCATATCATCCACATACGATATGAGAAAAATACAAGAACCATCATCAAGGCTCTTCACATAAACGCAGCAATCATACTCACAACGCTTGTAGCCAATACGTACCATGTAAGAGTCAAACCTCGTGTACCACTGCCTCGGAGACTGCTTCAGCCCATAGAGTGACTTTTTCAATCTACAAACCAACCGCTCCTGCCCGGGCTCCGTGAACCCATGTGGTTGCTCCATGAAAATCTGCTCATCCAACTCACCGTGTAGAAACGCAGTTTTCACATCCATCTGCTCCAACACCAAATCATAGTGCGCTACAAGACCCAACACAATCCGAATGGAAGTATGTCTCACAACAGGCGAAAAAATCTCATTATAATCCACCCCCTCTCGCTGCGAATACCCCTTTGCTACCAAACGAGCCTTGAACTTTTCCCCCTCTTTTACGTCTTGCCTCCTTGCGCTTGAAGATCCACTTGCAACCAATAGCACGCTTCCCTTTAGGAAGCTCCACCAAATCCCATGTATCATTCTTGTACAGTGACTCCATCTCCTCCGCCATAGCAGTTACCCACTTGTCCTTTTCCGGACTGTTTATAGCCTCCTTAAAAGTACTCGGGTCTCCACTACTAAGAACAAGAACATATGAAGCCATGTCTTCAAATCCATACCTGACCGGTGGCTTGATTACCCTCTTAGGTCTCCCAACTGAAGTACTAGCCACATCCTGTGAAGTTGCCTCTGACTCCGGAAGAGTGAGATCCGCATCAGTATTATCCTCACGTAGCTCCACCTCAATAACTTGCTTCTCGCCCTCCTTGCTTTCTGGCACCTTCTCCTTGTCATCATGAGTACACTTCAACATAGCCTTTTCATCAAAGACTACATCCCTACTAATCACCACCTTGCTTGACTTGGGATCCCAAAGCTTGTATCCTTTCACACCTGTTTCATACCCGAGAAAGACACACTGTTTTGACTTTGGGTCAAGCTTCGACCACTCTTCGCCGGGAATATGCACATAGGATGGACACCCAAACACCCGGATATCGGTGAAGTCTACCTCATTACCCGTCCATACCTCTCTCCGCAAACCTGTTATCCAAAGAGACTCTAGGTGATACCGTCGTTAATCAAGAAACATGCCATACTCACCGCATCGGCCCAAAAGTTCTTTGCCAATCCCGCATTGAATCGTAGACACCTAGCCACTTTCCGCAATAGTTCTCGTTCATCCTCTCGGCCACACCATTTTCTTTGTGGTGTCTTGCGTACCGTGTAGTGCCTCTTGATTCCATGCTCTCTGCGGAACTTCTTGAACTCGCCATACGTGTACTCTGTCCCATTGTCACTCCTCAAACACTTGATTTTCCGCCTGTTTGGTTTTCCACTTGACTTTCCACACCTTGAACTTCTCAAAAAGTCTCTGACTTGTGCCTCATGAAGTAACCCCAAACCTTCTTCGAAAAATCATCAATGAAAGTCACGAAGTAATAATGTCCTCCTCTAGATTACATCCGACCGGCCCCCACACATCTGAATGAACATAATCGAGAATGCCCTTTGTTGTATGCTTACCCGTCTTGAACTGCACCTTGTTCTGCTTTCCAAGAACACAATACTTGCAAAACTCCAGTTTACAAGTCTTCACACCCTTCAACAACTTACGTTTATGAAGTTCCCGCATTCCCCTTTCACCCATGTGACCAAGCCTCATATGCCATAGAAGGGCATCAGTATCGACCTCAGACTCAACGGATGTGACTCCACCTACAACAGTGCTTCCGAGCAACTCCGTAAATGTTCTTGGAGCCTTTCTCACCCTTCATCACAACCATAGCACCCTTAACAACTTTCGATTACTCCACCTTGAGCCTTATAGTTCATACCATTAGCATCCAAGGTACCCAATGAAATCAGATTTTTAGAGACCTCCGGAACATGTCTAACATCACATAACGTTCTAACTACACCATCATACATCTTAATTCTTATAGTTCCTATGCCAGCAATTTTACATGTAGCACCATTACCCATAGTAACTATACCGAGAATTAACCGACCTCTGGAGGTATTGAACCAATCACGATTCGCCAGTCATACATGAAACGAACATGTCGAATCCGAAACATCCAACCATCTGCGGTGCTCCACCGGTGATGAAGTTTGCTGAGCATATCTCCATCCACATCCTCTCGAGCAATCTTCAACCACATTGGTGACTTTGAAGATCCTTCCTTGCCTTTACCGTTCCCCTACCAGGACAATTTTGCCTCTTGTGCCCCTTCTCCCCACACTTGGAAACAATTCCCCTTGTACTTCTTCCTCGACTGCGAACGAGAATTACGCCTCTGCTGCGAGTTATCCGGGCCCAGGTTCTCCCACGTTCTGATTTTCTCTTCACAAATAACCCCTCACCCGCAGTTCATCAACGGACTTCTTCCGTTTATGAAAAGCTAAAAGAGCTTCTGGCCGGTTGCAACTCCACGGTATCCTTCCCCCAAGTCAACGTAGTAACAAGATTTTCGTATGTCGAAGAGGTCGGCAACGAATTCAGCAGCATCAACGCCTTGTCCTCTTCCTCGAACGTCACCTCCACCCTAACCAAATCATTGAGTATTTGGTTAAACGTGTGGATATGAGCCTCAAGATCCGAACCCTCTGCCATCTTAAGCCCATACAACCTTTGCTTGAGATGCAACTTGTTCGACAGCGATTTTGACATATACCGGCCCTCCAAAATCTCCCAAACCTTCGTCGGTGATTCCTCATCGATCACGTGATACACCACCTCATCCGCAAGGCACTGCCGTATTGAAGAAACAGCCCGCTCTTGCAACTCCTTCCATGGACCTTCTTCGATATCATCGGGTTTAGTCGAATGTCGAAGAACCTTTCCCAAGCCTGCTTGAACCAAGAAATCCTTCACCCTCCGTTGCCACAACGCAAAGTTTCCATGACCATCAAACTTTTGAACGTCGGACTTCACGGTGATAGAATTCCCCCCAGACATCGCAACCAGGCTCGATACCGGTTGTTGTGCAATCGCAGCGGAAGCAAGAACACAAAACTAAGAACACACACAAGCAATTAATCGGGAAATCGAAAGAGAAAGAGAAGAGATTAATTGGGGTTTTGAAGCCTCCGTTTCTGTATTTTATTTGCTCAAAATCTGTACCAAGTCTTACTAGGTTACAGGCGAATATATATATGTATTCCCACAAACCTAGCCCTACTTAGATAATAAAGACAACAGAAACCCACGGCCCAAAAAACCCCCCAGCTTGAGGCGCACGCCTCAAGCCCACCAAGCGCCCGCCTGGCAATGTGCAATGCCAGGACCAACCTTCTGCCGCTGAGGCGGCCGCACCAAACTCTCCCAGGCGTCCGCATCAAACCAAAGATTGCCAAGGCCAAACTCCGGTCCTCCAGGCGCCCGCCAGAGCCTAGGTGAGGCGCACGCCTCAATCCCCTTTGCAGAATCGAGCCACAATCCTACAAACACTAATGTTGGGAATTATGTAAGATTGGCACATTTTCTTGAGGTTCATGCAGGGACCAAGTAGCGTGTTTATTTATGATTATTGATGTGAAACCACGTATTCAGTTAGTCTCTCGCCTTAAATATGGAATAAAGAAACATCCCTGCTTCCCATCCCCGCATCAGCTTAAAATACAAGTTTCACTCACGAACATTTTTCACGGTTACATAATGAGATATGCTCAAATCTTTGGCACTCGTATACTCCCTCCGAATCCCGACCGACTTAGGATTTTTTGAAATGGCACGGGGATTAAAGGAAAAAGGTAAATGTTGTGAGTGTAATTTAAAAAATAGGGAGAGAGAATGAGTGGAGGGAATAGTAAATTATAATGGTGTTGTGAGTATTAAAATAATGTAGGAGAGAGAATGATGTTTGGAGAATGAATAGTGATTTAAGGTTTCCATTTTGGAGCCGTCCTAAGTAGTGGGGACGCCTAATTTCCAAAATGGCTTAAAAAGTCCTAAGTCGGCCCAGGGACGGAGGGAGTAATTATTTAGGAGGCGGCGAAATATCGAGGTGGTCATATTATTGCTTCTTTTGAAGCTTGACCGTATGGTGGTTTTCTCATGAAGTACTCATTACTTTCCTTTCTATTTTGAAGTGTAGAGTTGCTAATCCAATTAGTGCCATTTACGGAATTCGCCAGTCTGCAAATACCAACAAAAGGAGGTAACATAATATGCTTATTGATAGAATTAGAATCCATCTATAATGGATATGAACAATAAGCGACGAGAAGAAGAGAAAGTAAATTGAAAGTGGATACACGATATGTGGAGAGAATAGGCCAACATACCTTTCATGTTTATTGTGAGCCTTTGTATTTATAAATAACCTTTACAAGATTGACTAAACCCTAACCCCGAAGATAATATTTACTAGTATTCTATCATAATCAATCAATATTGATTTCAAAGTGGACTATATACAAGGGAATAGATATACTTAAAATATAATGGGATACACACGAAATATTCACACGTTTTATGATTTAATTACTTGGGTTCCGGGATTATTGCTTTCACCCTCACCCCTCAAGCGAAGACGCGAGTGTTACGGAGCTACTTGTGCCTTTGCCCGTCCAAAAAAAGATGGAAGCGCGTGGCTTCTGGCAAGACTCTTGGTAAATATATCCCGGCTAGTTGGTGCCGATGAGGAAATGTGATGTAACAGAAGGAACCCACGGCCGATGTAATTCTCGAACAAAATGAAGGTCGATCTCTATATTGTCGGAGTGCGAGCATGGAAGATCGGATTCTTTTGAGCATATGGAGAGCGGGAGATATTGTCGCGAGAGAAGCGGCCCGGTAGGAGAGGGAAGGCAATGCCTAATTCGCGGTAAATATGAGGCAAACCAAACGGGTGAATTTCGGCGGCGGTGGATGCCGAAGGCTTCTATTCACTGGCTTATTTTGCTCAATGAAACTCGTGTGTCAGTTTGGCTTCTTAGTCATTCCAAGCTACAAGATTGGGACCAACAAACACACACGCACCTGCCGGTGGTTGAACCGACTGGTCGTCGGGAGAGACCCGCCCAATCGGCATCGCGAAGAGTTTGTGATTGACGTATTAGGAGAAGCTTGCACTACAAGAAGAAATGATATTTTGCGACGGCTATAATCCATTGCCACAAAAATCTCAAATTCCGTCGCCCCTTAAACTAATGGCGTTTACTGTTATGGCCGTCGCAAAAGCAGTCGCATAATCCCTTATCGCGAAAGGTTTATGCGGATAGAGCAGCCGGCAATCGCGCATAAAGTGAATCAAGTTATGCTGACTGTTGCTTTAAGTGTTCAATCGTACAAGACCCTTGGTATTTTATTTATTAAAATACCTAAAATGAAAATAATGCCGTCGCATAATACTTGACTTATATGCTGATGGATTTTTGTCACGAAATAAGCAAGGCATTTTGAGGCTTGTTTTACTGCTTAGTCGCCAAATAAGCGAAGGCGTTTTGAGATTGTGAATGCGAGTCGCAAATAAGCAAGCTATTTTGAGATTGTGAATGCGGAAGTCGCAAATAAGCAAAACATTTTGAGACCTTGTTCGCCATCCGCCATAGATAAGCAAGGCATTTTGAGATGGCGGACCCACACATCACATTACTCTTTATAATTATCGATACCGAAAGCGGGCTATTTTAGACTCCCTTTACCGAGATGACCTTAGCCATCGCATAATTCAATCCACACCAAAAAAAAACAAATTTTTAAATGATATTAAATGTAAAAATTTAAATACTACATTAATTAAATTGTCATGCCCATAAAAACTTCACATAAAACTTAGTTACCATCATCTACATTTTGTTCAAAATATGTACAAAGCAACAAAGTTTCCAAAATGACCAAGTTACCATCAACTACTACATTTGTCCAAAACATACAAGGACAAAGTAGTTTCCAAAAAGACTAAGTTACCTCCACATCAACTACACACTTGTGTCCAAAAATATAATCCATGCCACAAAGTTTGCAAAATGAGTCACAAAAGTGTAGATGAAATATGCAAAGAAACATAAGCTATGCACTCCACATCACCGAAATCACCATCATCCAAAGGAGAAGCAAACGCGGTTGTTGGAATATTTGATGCAACATCGTAATTTGGAGTAGAAGAACTAGTGTCGTTGCCAAGTCGGGAAGGGAATTGATCGCATACCACACCTCTCGAACACTTCGGTCCATAAAGTGGGCCACAAGTTTGTAAGAAGAGCTTCCCATTTTTGCTATTTTTTACGGCATCCTTCCTTCTTTGATTCTTCCGAGTTATTTAGTGTGACAACATAAGCCCGGATGATGCCACAGTGAAGCCTTACCGGAAACGTTTGGATGCC